>PVKA01002322.1:111755-127548 GCA_004027165.1 Ctenomys sociabilis | reverse complement strand
TCCGTCCAGATCTATGACGACCTGGACCACATAGAGGACATTCATCTTAAGCCTATTACCTTTGACTTGTCCTCCCTTAAGGGTATCTGGGATTATGTCACATCTTGGTTCAAGTGGCCAAATCTCACCACTTGGCTTGTCATTCTTGTGGCTATCATAGTGGGCCTGTTGATATTAAAATGCTTACTGGAGAGATTGATACAGACACAGTAACAAATTAAATTAACAGCTTTGGCAGCCATGCAGATAGCGGAGGGTGGTACCACCGGGAGCCAGGCGGCAGCCTTCCTCCTCAGGGTTGCAGACCAACCCCTATAGGTAGCAGGTGAGCCAATGACGGGTAAGATCGAGGCTCCCCATCTCGAATCGACCTAAGACAGGCCCTGTTTTCCCAAGGCCTACAATGTCTCGAGTCACCAGCCTTAAGAAGGGGCTTGGTGGAGTGTCCTAAGAGGGGCTTAGAAGGACTCTCGACCACATGCTGGTGTACATCCAGGTTCCATCCATCCATTTCATCCTGGCCCAACAAAAGGATGAGGCCTCAAAGGATCAAAACCGGGACTGGGGGTGGCCAACCCAGTGCCAGGAGAGGTCCTAGTAGGCTTATTGAAAGGGCGCCAGCCACTGTGATCACTCAGTAGATATTGCTGCCCTTTTTATTAAAACAAAAGGAGGGAGATGTTGGGAGCCGCTCTGAGATGGCGGCCGCTTTTGGCTCCCCCGCCCATCGTGTCTGTTAAGATAGAGCCCACCTCCGGCTTCCGGGTTTTTGTTGCTGTGCCTGGGCCCCTCCTGTTGTGATTGGTTTGTAAAATCTATATAGCTTGCTGTATCACGAGATTCGCCATGCTTGCACGATAGGAGCCGCGGATAGCGGACGCATGTAGAGGCTTGCATCCCACTCGATAAAGGCTTGCTGAACCGTTGCTGAGTGTCTGAGTGTCTTCTTCCGCAGGACGGGAGCGGCGCCGGACAGTTTGCTTTTTTCCCTGTTTACATCATGAGGCAGAAAAGTCCACCTGCAGCTACATGTGAGGAATAGTATCTGGGCTATTAGAGTGAAAAGTGTGTTTTATGTAAATTTTGAATGGAGAACATGTCAAGAGCATGGTTTTTAAACACTTTTTCATTTTAAAACATTTTTTAAAAACCCAGTTATTTCACTTGATTTGCTAGCTTCAGAGAAGAGATCCGAATCTGTGCCAGTGCTAAAGGCTCAGTGGTGGCTTGTGCTGGCTAGCGTGCCGTATTCTTGTTGGAGATGAGTCGTAGTCCCAGAGCCCATTCTTCCTCGTCGGTCTTGACCCAAAGATACCACCATTCGTAGTTACTGCTCTCCACATAATTGGTGTTGATTGGAAACTTTCTGAAATGGGGAAGAACTGCTTGGTTGTCTTTTTCTATGTAACTTAAACACAGTAACATAAATAAAGTAATAATTGCTGTTTCTCATAGTTCCTGATGAGAAATTCGCATATGTAAAAACATCTTAATTCTTTACCTTACACTTCTAAAGTAAAGAAATAGGAATAGCAAATAAGTGCAAAAAAAAAGTTCACCATCACTGGTCACTTGAGATACAAATTAAAACAACACTGAGATTTCATCTCACCTCAGAAACAATGGCTATTATCAAGAAATGAATCAATACAAAATGCTAGAGGGGCTGTGGGGGGAAAAGTAAACCCTCCTTACTGTTGGTAGGAGTATAGACTGGCTCAACTACTGGGAAGTCAGTGTGGAGTTCCTCACAAACTAAGGTTTCAGGTCCCATCTGACCTACCTAGTCCCTTTCTGGGTATCTTTCCAGAATTAAAAACATCACACCACAGTGATATATGTGCACCCATGTTTACAGCAGCACAATCTGTCACAGCTAAATCTTGGAAACAATGGAAATGCCCATCAACTGAGGAATGGTAAAAAAAGATGTGGTGTTTTTACACAATGCAGTATTACTCACCTATAAAAAAGATAAATTCAAGCCTTTTATAGGTAAATGGATGCAACTAGAGACTGTATTGGTACATGAAATAAGTGGGACCTGCATGAGCAAATATATTATTATCTCACTAGTGTGAAAACCTGAAAGATTAAATAGAATTTGAAAGATGCAATAGATACTGAGAAAGGAAAGAATTTTCTCAATGGGAAGGGAAAACTGAGGTGCAGAAAAGGACAAAAGAAAAGAGGGAAAAAGATTCCTTACATGTAGATTCAGGACAGCTTGCATAATTGTGCTGCTGATTTCTGCTGCTCTGTTGAAAGGAACAGTTAATGCTTAAACTTTTTTAATGTTTATAGTTTATGTATTTATTTTTCTTCATTTTAATTTTTTGTTTAAATAATATGAAATAGCATTACAAATAATACAAAATTTTGCTTAACAAAAAATAAGAATTCAGTAATAATTGCTGTATTGCATGATGTTGTCTTCAAATCAGTTGTTCAGCTCACCAGATATAAACATGATAGATTGGTTTAAAGAACAAAACAGAACAATAACAAAAAGGTTTTGAGAAATTCAGAAGAAAAACATTAGAATGAAAAGAAAAAGTTTTAAGCATTAACTGCTCCTTTCAACAGACCAGCAGAAATCAGCAGTGCAACTATCCAAATGATTTTGCATATGCACCTAAACAGAGATTTTCCCCTTCTTTCATTTGTCCTTTTCCTCACCCCAGTTCTTCCTTCCCATCCTACACATTCTTCCCCTTTCACAGTATCTATTGTACTTTTCAGATTTTAATTATTCTTTCAGGTTCACCTGATAGCGAGATGATACGATGTTCACAGATGTGGGATCTCATTTATTTCACTTACCAGCAGTCTCTAGTTCATCTGTTTCTTTTTCAGTTTCTTATAACATTTAAAACTAATTTTACAGGTTTATTTCTGATAGTTTAAACAACCAATCTGAAGATAACATTATACAATGCAACAACCATTGTTGAATACATATTCTTTAACACAATGTTGTATCATTTCTAATGTTTTATATTTTAAAAAAGACCATACTCCTAAGTGAAACAAACAAGATTTACATATATTAACATCATATTCTCTCTATAGTATGAGAAGCTGAAGGAGTAAATAAGACCCAAAGTGTGCAGTAAATTTTGTGTAAGATTGGAAGAAACTTCAAAAGGAAAGAGAAACTGTGGTGGAGGCATGGAGCAAAGAAGAAAGAGAAAAGCAATATGTATAAAACAGACCCTGGATACTGTCAGAATTTAGATGAAATTCTCTCTGGAAAAGTACCCTTTTATTGTCTCCCCCAAGCATTCTCAGAGGTGGAGCTTCAAGCCATTTGATATATATTCCATATATATAAAAGATAGTTAAGGCAGTTATACTAATTTATTCTTTTCTCTTTCAAAATACATATATGCTGAAGCATCGTAACATTAAAGATCTTCAGTACTTGTAGAAATAAAATATACAGTAACTCTTACACTGAAGGGAATGGGCAGAACAGACCCAAGTGTTTTATTTGAAATAATAAAACGTTACTAGACTGTGAGAAGTTTCATATGTATATTATAATCCTTTGTATTAAAATCTAAAGCAGACAAGGAGCTATATTTCCAGGTGTCCTGGCAGGAGGAGTGGGGCTTCACTGAGCTCATCACCAGGTTGACCAGATTTTTCTTGTGAATTCTAGTACTACTTTGCTTTGCAATGACCATGGCCGTACCTTGCGTATTTAATGAGACATGACTGAGTTGAGACTTCCAGCATGACAGGTTCTGGCAAGAGCTAAAATATTGAGCTGACCTTGTGAGGAACAAAAGCTAAGGGCCATAATATTGGTGATGCCAGCATACAAAAATCTCTGATTCCTCAAAGGGCAGCTGAGGTAAAGTCTGCTACTTGGAAGAGGAATTGATTATCTTAGGCTTAGTTCAAAGTACAGAAGAAAACAGAGTTAATAAAAACAATTCCTTTCTGAGGATTCTTAACCTTTAGTTACCTGTGATTAGGCCCAGACCTTAGATGAGATCTATAACCTTAGAAATCTTGCTCTAAGAATTTAAAGTAACCTGGGTTGGTGGTACCCTGGATACCATCAAAAGTTAGGTGAAAATGTTTTCTTAATTCTCTCTCTCAAGGGTTCTCAGAGGTGCAGCTTCTAGTAACCTGAGTTCATGATTTAAAAAAAATCATTAGGCCAGGTAAGGAGAGTCAGCAGAAACAAACAACTGCAGAGAACAGAGAAACCCTTTCTAGATACAAAACATAGAATAAGGCCATTGCTTAGTTCAAGGTTTAAAATAAGGGGCTAGAAAGCATGAAGTGAAATAAGGCAGTCAAAACTGGCCAATCTACTGGAGAGAGATGCAAATAAATAGTAAATACAGTGAAACACTTACAAATGTACATTATTCCCTTAACACTGGCATTAGAATAATAAAGTGGTGAAGGAGGAAAATAGTGTATATAAAAGCCAGAGAAATATAGTAAGCTCTGCCTTAATCAAGTGATGAAAGTTAACTTCACCAGAGACATCTCTTACATCTGGAAGGACACCAGGTGGGATTTCACCTTTGCAGATGTCTTTTCCCAGATATATCAATAGCCCCAGCACAACCGTAAAAGAAGTCATTAAACCCAGTGAAACTGAAGGGCATTCTACAGGCCAGCTGGTTGGTATATCTCATACTATGGAACAAACAAGGCTGAGAAGCTTTTGGGGGAGTTTGGAGACATATGACAGTGTAGGAACACAATTGGGCCCATATATGAGCCCATAATTACCTGTATGGAAAAAACCCTACTAAAATTTACTTATTAAATTTACTTATGCAAAAGCATAGATGTAATTATCTCTTTGGGTCGCTGTTGGCTGGTAAGTGGTGATCTGCTTGCATTCAGGGCATCATGCTCTGCCTCCATATAACTTCTTCATCTCTCCTTGTGTCCTGGGCCTCACAGCCATTTAGAATATGTGGCTGGGTGTGTTGCAGCCCACACCCTGCAGGCGAGTTACCAGTTTATTCTCATTGATGGTTATCTTTCATTTGCTGAAATACACATTTGTAAATAAAGGCACCCATTTGGCCCATTTAGGAACAGTATCTAGCCTCTGCTAAGCATTTCTGGTGTGGAGGGTGATATAGGCTGAACGTGTCCTGCTAAAAATTCACATATTGAAGCACAATGCAGTGAAATAGTATCATGTGGAGTCCTTGAGGATGTCCAATGCACAGCCTGGGTGACTTTAAAAAGGGACATTTGTTCCTCAAAGATCTAGAGTCTGGAAGGCCGATATCAAAGTGCCAGCAGATTTTGTGTCTGGCCAGGGTCCACTCAGTGTGGTTGCACTGTCCTCATGTTCTTGCCATGTGCCCATATGGATTTCTTTTCTATTCTTCTTTGCAATAATCTCAGTATGGGGACCCCACCTTCTTGGTCCAATCTAAACTTAGTCAGGTCATGGAGTGTCATTCAAAGATTGAGATGTAAGAAAATGGAGGGAAAGCTTTATAACATCAAGTCCAGCAGTGGGTGGTAGTAAGCCTTAAAAAGGAAAGACACTCTGATCCATGTTAAATTTGAATAATTTTGAGGACCTTGTGCTGAACACAGTAAATCAGTCACAAAAGGGCAAATGCTATGCAATGCCTCTTATATCAGAGTCCTAGAGCAGTGGGACTCAGAGAGGCAGAAGGTAGACTGGTGTTTGTAAGGTGTTGGGGAGGAGAAAATGGGGAATGGTTTAATAGGAAGAGTTCCTGTCTGAGAGGATGGCAGAGTTCTGGAGATGGTAAGTTTTGTTATGTACATTTTAATCTTTTATGAGAGAGAGAGAGCAGAGAAGAAGAGGAGAAGAAGGGAAGGGAGTTGAGGGGAAGGGAAGGGAGGAAAAACAGAGGGGGAGAACAGGCGAAAGGGAACAGAAAAGCCAGGGGGAAAAGAAGAAGGAAGAAAGGAGAGGGAGAGAAGGGAGAGAAAGGGAGGGAAGGGAGGGGGAGAAAGGGAAGGGACCGGAGGGCGGGGTAAGGGAACGAAAGGAAAGTGAAGAGAAGAATATAGAAAAGAAAGGGAGGATAGAGAACAGTACAATAAACCCCAGCACCTCAGAAAAAAGCAGGGGTAGCAAACCTGTTTTCAGACAGTCTCAACTTCAAACCAAGAATCAAATTCAATAAAGAAGTGACTATATACTGGTTAGAGGAAAAATTCAAGAGGACACAGTAACACTCACAAATGTGTATACAAGCACAGAAGCACCCAACTACATAAGACAAATCTTAATGGACATGAAAAATCTAATATCCATTACCACAATCTTATAACCAAGAAGATAGGTCAAGCAGACAAAATTTAGCAAAGAAGTAGCAGAACTGAACCAGAGGTTGGAACAAATGAACTTAGTGGACATATACAGAGTGTTTCACCCAACCACAATTGTGGTTACAGAAATGTGAATAAGCATTGTTTTCAGTTGCACATGGGTTACTTTCTAACACAGACCACATGCTAGTTTATAGCACACAGAAAATTAGTAACAAAAATTTACAACAACTGTAAGGATTTAAACTTTGATCTGTTCAGCTTGATTGTGTGCAGGGTCTGCTGCTGCCATGAAGCTCCTGATGACAGAACTGGGAAGAAGCAAAAACATCACCACAGAGAGACAACTTTTAATCTGGTTTAACTGCTATTTCTACCATTCCCATTGCAGCAAAGGGAAAGAAGAGGAGGGAGAATGGGGAAGATGGAGGAGGAGAAGAAAGAGGGGACAATGAGGAGAGGAAAGAGAAGTAGAGGCGTAAGAAGACTAAGTGAGAAGAAAGAATTATTATTGAAGGGATATTTATTCAGCATTTATGTGGCAGAAATGGAAATAAGAACTTTGTGTAAGTTATTCTCATAATAACTTGTGAGGGAGACTCTGTCATTCACACAACGAAGAATAGGAAACGATGAAGGCTAGACAGCTTGCCCGGGCAGCCCCTACCTGGCAGAGCTGGAAGGCAGTACACTTTATCTACATGGTGAAGCTTCTGCTCTGACTCAGTTTCTCCTTTTATTTCCAGTGCTGCTCAACAGCCAATGAGCACCCCAACACTCGAGGTATTCAGAGACAGCACAGTGACCAAGCAGAGATAAACAGCATTTATCCATTTTATGCCACATCTGGCACTAAAATCCCATGAGTGCATTAGCATTTTAGTGGTACCCTAGGGCAAAGGTATCACATAGAAGGTGTATGACTACATCTATTAGAGAGGACATTGCTCTCTTTGCCAAGAGGGGAATTCTCAGCAGACACCAAACCACTGTAAACGAACCACTGTTGGCATCAGCATGGTGAGTGTGAGCTTCAGGATGCATGCCAGCCATACAGACAGCACAGCAGTGTGTCCCCAAAGACCCACTGATGCCCATCCCTCTGGAAACTGTCCCTGGAGCAGTGCAGCTGAAGTGCTATAACCAATCCCTTGCTGTTCCCCTGTTCTCAGGAGAGAAAGCATCACTTCTCCTTTCCAAGTACTAAAACCTTGAGTGTGATCAGCTGCTTGGCTGACTACTGCGAGAAAGGGCTCTCTGGACATTAATGGCAGGCTTGGATTCCTGTGGGCCTGGCCTCTGGTCCTCTGTAGCTGACTGGACAGAATGCTTATGTCCCTGCAAGACCTGATTTCTTTGAGATAGGGACCTACTACTGACTCTCTGGGCCCCCTAAGAAGAGAAGAAGCTTGTTTTTGCTGGATTCTTCCCTTTTTGGATGTGGGTCCAGAATCTGCTCCATGGGGTATGGCTTTCCAGGCAGAGCAAGAGGTATCTGAGCAGTGTCTCCAACCCACACTGACCTGGAGGCCCTCATTTTGTGACTGTCTGCTGGGCTCAGCCTCTGCCTCTGTGAGGTGTAACTGTCCTCTGAGTCTCCAGAAGGCCTCCACTCTGGAATGCGGTCAGGTGGGATCCATGGTCAATTTCCTCATGTAACCTAATCCTTAACACAAGCCTGTAAAGCTGTTATGCTTGCCAATCAAGGCATTGGAAGCTAATTTCAGCACTGGCTTAATTCTGGTGAAAGAAAATTCTCAAGCCCTGACCAAAGCTGCACAGTCCTTCGCACCAGCTCTCCTAACCCCGCAAGCTCCAGTGTGTCTACTCCCTGGGCTGGAGTTGCTACTTTAAGAGTCCAGAAGAGTTCAGAAGCCACTGGCCATCACTCTGTGCATGTGTTCAGGAAAGGCTGGATCCCCTGAGACTGGTGCTACTCCCAGCTGCAAGACAGGGCCACTCAGCTTCAGCTAGCATGGGCTTCAGGGCCTGGCTCACCAGTGCTGCCTTTCAGTCATTGCCTCTTGCTGGTGAGGGGCTGGTGTGTCATGTCTTACTCTTGTGAGACATGCGTGGGAGACGAATGCACATTCTTGGTCTTCCCTGCCATTGGAAACACCGAGATTACAGAACAACGCCTCTCCCTAGAGCCCTGGGCTTCTGCAAAGATCACTGTGTTCATTGCACAGGGACAGGGATGTGGCTGGCTGTGGTCACCTATTCCAAGCCAGTGCTTCACCAAGCATGGGTGGTGAGCTGTATGCTCAGTGTAATCACAACTGTACCATGAAAAATCCTTTAATGCCACAGACTCAGTGGCTACCAGAGCAGGCTCGTCTGCCCTCATGAGAATTGATCACTTCTCTCTGGAGCAGGGAGACCAGAAGAAGGTGAGACAAGGGTGGTAGTTCCTTCACCCTGAGCTCTTTCTTAAACTTTAGAGGACTACTTCCAGATGTTGCCAGCCATACTTTTGAGGGCCTTTTGTGTTTCATTTGCATCTCTTCAGAGTTTTACTCTGTTTCTGCTGTTAGAGGATGCTGAAGGCCCAAGGATTCGTCACAGCCTCCTTCCCACTCCTGGAGTAAGTCAGCTTTCTGTGCGTTCCCAGGGCTGTCTGCAGTCAGCACCTCCCCTTGCTGATTGCTCAAAGCTGAGTGTGTGTTTCCGACTTGCTCTTCCTCAGGGAGTTGCTGTGTCTCAATTCTTGACTCAGAGCTTTGCTTGCTTTTAGTGTTTGAAACCCTATGTAGAAATTTTTCCTTGCTCCCAGACTTGCCTTGCCATCTTACACATCCTGTCTTGTGTTCCTTTCCTAAATTTTTAAGAGTCTTCAGTTAGAAGTCAGCAGTCTCCAGGGAAGCCACCACTCTTTGCTTACTAGTGAGTTGCTACTGTAGTTGCTCCTTCTCCTCAATGAATGTATTATTCATTCTTTCTACTCTTCATGCTGTGGCGGAGACTTACAGGCTGTTGGTTCATTGAGGGAATTCATGTCCCCTGCCACAGAAGCTCCTACAGGAATACAGTGTGTAATTTCTAAACCAGAGGCATCTGGGCCTCCCCTCCAGCTTGCTGCATTTGGAAGCTGGACACCAAGTAGGTACAACTCTTTTTAGCTGTGTGGAGGAAACCAGACAAAACCCACACAAGCAAAGGGGATATGTTTGCTTATGGTGCTGAGAAGCCAGCAGAAAGCCTTAGCTCCCAGAATCATGTAACTCAGGGAGCCAGGCCTCCCTTATCCCATTCGCTCTACATTTTCCCATCTCATGACTCTTTTTGTGCTGCAGATGATTCATATTCATTTACGTATGCATATGTGTGTATTTATACTATTTATGCTAACTGCTTGATGTACACCTCTAGCGCTAGATTTCACAATGTTCAAGAGAAGGAAGCATCGTAATTTGTCCAGGTTTGGGTGTTCTTAGTCCATTTTCTTTTATTAGTAGTACCACAGACTGGGGAGCTTACATAGAAATGAGGTCTGGTCTGTGGTCCGAGGCAGTGCTGATGATGCCTGTCCCACCTGCAGAGTCCAAGGTGGGTGTCATGTGGTGGGAGAGGAGTGTGCGTGTGTATGTGAGTCTGGTCTCTCCACCTGCTTATAAAGCATTAGGACTCAATCATGAGGATTGTCTCCAGAGTTCTTACCTATTCTTAATCCTTCCCACAAGCCCTACCTACAAAAACAAGAAACAGATTAAGTTTCTACCCTGTTAATGCCTCAGAGTGAGGGTTAATGTCTCAGTTATTTTACCTTCATTGCTTAGACAAAATATCTGATACCTAAAATTAAGGAAGAAAAAGTTTATTTAGGTCACAGTTTGTGAAGTTTTCAGTCCACAATTAGCTGGGCCCAAGGCAGAGAACAGCAGTTCATGGTGGTAGAAAACAGCAAAACAGCAAGAGCAAAAGGCTAGACCAGTGGTGGAATGCAGGTCTCCTTCCCTCCCTTCCAACGTATGCAGGCTATCCACCCCAGAGAGGGGGCAGCACTCACGCCCATGGTCCCAGCATGAATGTAGAAGCCCGCCCCATGACTGTGTGAGGCTTTGGGGGGGGGACAAATAGACACAACCATAACAGTTAAACTCCATCATTAGTTTCACGTTCAGTGTGACCATAACACTTGGTCATTGGCCTTCACTGTGATTGTCCAGAAGGGTCTACAACCAAGAGAAGGGGAAGCCACACTTTGTCATCTGGCCACTGTACAAGATGACTCCAGCTACAGGGAGGGATGCAGCCTGTGGAAAATGGTGCCCCTCACTCGGCTAGCTGGCCTGACTTCTTCCCTGGCCCTTCCTCAGTCACTCCTCTCATCATTAAAGGGAGGAGTGAACTGACAGGGAAGCACAGCCTCCGGTGCTTTTGGCATCTGCAGCCCTCGAGTGCTCCAGAGCAAGGGATCTTTTCCCACTGTCCTGGGCCATTGTGAAATGGCCAAGCCAGCTCCGTGGCTGCGGTCAAGCAGAGCTACTGAGCACTTGGTTTTGAGGCTTCTCATCATACTTCCTAGGATGACTTACACTGCTTGTTGACAATATTAGCACTTTAATTAAGGGAGATGACTCAGTGCATGAATATTTTTAATGGAATATATAAACAGAATTAACCTCTGTGATCAAAAAATACCCTTGTAGTAAGGGAATTTGAAATCATACATATTATTTCAAAGAAATAAAACAGCAGTAGGGTAGTTGGCCCCAAGCAGAAAAAAAATTAGCACATTTGTATGGGGTGCAAGAAAAGCAGTTCATTTTGACCTCAGAACTACTTCACAGATGGTTTGTTAGCCCGATGCACACATTAGAGGTGTGATTTTCCACAGGAGCCTCCTTTGTGGCTGTGCCATTGCTTAAGTGGTTTCTTCCTATCCCTTTAAAAAGTTTAAATCATAGAGATCTCCAAAAAATAATCTGCTGCAGAGCCAGCTCTGATTCTTTGGTGGAAGTCACGAAAGAAGGCATCCATATGCTACAAAGTACTTATGGTTTTGCATTTAGCCATAAACCCATTTGCTTCCTAACATTGATACTTGATTGACTCCAAAGCCTCAGAAGGCTTTTCTGGCACTCTCAGAAGGCTTTACCAGAATGTTCTCAAGGAGAAGCAAGAGACAGTGTACAAGCCCCACCCTCAAGGTGGCTGGGAATGGGCAAGTCCAGAACTCATATTGTATGTATCTCTCATTTCGGTGAACAAACAGTACTTATTTTCCGTTTTCTCTATGTTAATCTCCCAGTAATAAAGTCTTTGTGTATCAGACAATAAGGACAATATGTCTTGTAGAGGCATCAGTTTGCACTATCTGTCATCTAGAGTGCCGGATTATAGGATAAATCAATGGATAGAGCTGGCACTCAGAGCTAGAGGGCTGCTAGAAATAATACACAGTATTATTTCTAAGAAGACATTAGCAGGCTAGTAGGGCCTGCTAGTGGCTGTAAACAGCTGCTATTTGTCTTTACTGCAAAGAAAACAAAAATTTCCCTACTATCGCATTGGAAGAGGCCATCCTAGTGACTGTGTCCATATGGGAAGGATATTGATACAGTTAACAGATTTTGATGATATGGGCTCATTTCCAACAAATCACAACTGAAATGCTAAGGAGGGAAGCCAAATGTCACTTTTGCTTACTTTGTTATTTTTTAACACAAAAAAAATGAGGAAGATTACCAGGCATTGAGGATCAAAGCAGAGACTTTTTGAAGCTGGGCACATCTCTTGGTGTCTTAACCTGGAAATTATACTCCGGCTCACCTACACCCAGGTCAGGCTTCTTCAAGTAAGTGCTTGCATCAGCCAGGAGGCTGTAGGACAGGGCTGTTGAGCTGAGAACCAAAGAGAAAGCGTTGAAAACTTGAATCACACTGGTTTTTGAAAATTAGATGGGCTGCCATAAGCCACCCTCCATTTTCAGGATTGTAACCTGAAGGAAGCTCCAGCAGTTGTGTGATTGGGAATGTGTGTGTGTGTGTGTGTGTGTGTGTGTGTGGTGAGTGTGTTAAGCACAAACAGGGCAGAGAGTCAAGGGTCCTGCCTTGGAGACTCTGTCTGTGAATATAAAGATTTGTACAAATCTGTTCACCTCCTTTGCTTCCACTTTCTTCCCTAGAAAGATAAGACTTAAGGGCATCTGGTGTTCTGGTAAACAGAAATTGCAGGCAACTGATGGAGACAGTCATTGATTAGAGTAATTCTTAAGGACAGAAGTGTCAGGAAAAGTATAAATCCACAGGTGAATGAAAATCATGGGCATTAGGGAAAATCAAATATCAAATGAGCTTATTCACATATCTGAGCTACTGGGCATCTGACTGGCCTGTGAAACATGGCTGGGGTTTCCTGCACCCGGTTCTATTTCAATATTGCTTAGGGGGAGTGGCCTGAGGAGGTCTTTGCAGAATGGTCAGGGTCTAGCAACACATCTGCAGTGGAGGCAGTCTTAACAGACTTCCAGTCCATGCGGACAAAGACCACGTGAGACAGTGCCACGTGATATGTCAGCACATATCATACACAGGAAAAAATGCTGCGTAGTAGCAGGCCCTAAGTGGAATGAAACCTGAGCAGGCTGGACAAATAGCTCAGAGGAGTAAAACGCCTGCTTAGACAGAGTGCAGCTGCCGGGGTTTGATCCCCTACATGCTGTGCCAACCCCGCCCCCTGGGGCGCACTGAGATGGCTATTGAGACTGGGCATGGTGGCGTACGTCTGTAATCCCAGCGTTTGGGATTGAAAACAGAAGAATCACTATGAGTTTGATCTATGTAGTGAAACCCTGTAGAGCTTGTCCTAAATACATTAAAAAAAAAAAAAAAAAAAGAAAAAAAAGAATGAAACCTGAGCACACTGCCCAGAGGTCAGGAATCTATTGGCAGGACTTCAGCTGTTTCCTTCCATGCTCTATATAAACCCTCCTTCCTTTCTGAGCTACTTGCAGGGCCACAGGGGCCTCTCTACAGGGAGCCTATCAATCAATACCTGGAGTGACTTCCCTGAGTGGAGCAGGCCTGGGAGCTGGCTGTCAGATTCAGGCTAGTGAAGGTCGGGGCATTATCCGAGGCCCACTTAGGGCTTGCTGTACAACTGGGTGATTATAGAACCAGCGAAGCTAGGAAGCTCTGGGGGTGCCGAGGGGGAAGCTTTCTCAATCCAGGCTGGAAGATGGATTCCGGGCTCTGTAACAGTCTGCCTACGGGAGAACAGTCCTAGGGCTGTGTGTTCTGAGGATGACTTGGGGACCAGCAGCCAAGCAACAGGGCAAGGGCCAGGATCCTAGGACAGAGCTGGGTCTTCAGAAAGCCAGAATTTCCTTGTAGAGTGCATGTATGCGCATGCATGAATGTGTTTGTGTCTGCATCTGTGAATCTGGGGTGTGTATGTGTGTGTGTGTGTGTGTGTGTGTGTGTGTGTGTGTACGTATGGTGGTGGTGGGGGTCAGTGCGCTTCTCGCTCGTGTTGAGGGACATTGGTCCAGTGTGGTCTCTGTGCAGTGTGTTTCTAGCAGAGTTGCTGAGTCTCCTGGATCTCCAAGGCTCCTGGCTGCTTGCTGTGCAATTTCTCGGAGAACGCTCACGGGCGTGACTGGCGAGAGTCCAGCAGGTACTCCTGGAGGCCCAGGAAAGAGCAATGCTTCTACCTCAGAGGAACACTACAGAGACATGGGGACCACATGGGAGAAAAGGAGAAATATTGAGGGCAGATCTGGAGAGGGAGCTTATGGACGGCAAGAGAAAAAGAACAGATGAAGAAGAGGCGATGGTTTGATAAATAACAGGAAATTGCCAGGGATTGGAAGGAAAACTTCACTGATTTAAAAAGGCCAGGTTCTGGGCAAAATGGTTCCCTCTCCTGGTAAATTTCTGAAGCCCAAATGGTAACAAGGAACTTGCGTGCATGCAGCTCAGCCAGAAAGAGCAGCTTATTACAGGGAAATTAATCAGATCAGAATGTGTTTTTTTGTGTCTTTCTCCTCAATACTGGAAACTAAAAGGCAGTGAAATAATCAAAAAAGCTTATTAGAGAAACTAGACTGTAACCCCAGGATCCTGCACTGAATGTAGATGACGCCCTCTGGTCAGCCCTGAAGAAGATGTTCGTGGGTGTTCCAGGGATTCAAAGAAGAGAAACAGAATTGCAGAGTGCAGTCATGCCTTGGTGTCTGTCTATGAGGGGCTGGATTCAGAAGCCCTTCTCAGACACCAAAACCCATTGAATCCTTCACATAAAATTGGGGAGGTTTTGCAAATCCCTGACATATAACCTGCTGCAAACTTTGCATCTCTTCTAGATTACTGATAGCACCTGGCACATTGTAAATGCTGCATGCAAAATAGCTATACTGTATTGTTTAGGACATAAGGACAAGAAAAATGTCCTGTACATGTTCTGTACAGATGAAATTGTTTTCAAACATTTTGGATCCATGTTTGCTCAAGCCTGATGATGCAGGGAGGCATGACTATATCTAGAAATTGATGCATAATAAGGATGAATGGTGAAAACCACAGTTCACATAATTTGAAGTTATAAATTAAAGCTTTTTTGGTCTGTATTAGTAATGGGAAAGACAGAGACAAAGAAATCAAGAGCAAGTAAAGAAAAGGGATTGAATGCTGGGAAAATGAAATATAAACTAAAATAATAAAAGTTGAAAAATGTGATTTAATTTGTTCCTAACGATCAACAAAAGAGATGAGTCTAGCAAGATCCATTAAGGAAAAATAGACATTAGGACTAAGAAAAAAGATAAAACTATAGACATTGAAGAACAAAATTATGAACAATAGTTTGTGTAACTCTGTCAAAAAAAAAAAAAATGTTTCCTCACACAAGGACTGGTTCAATCCCCAGCATGGCCCCTGGGGCACACTGAGACAATGACTGCAATGGAACCTGTGGTGCATGCCAGTAATCCCGGGACTTGGGAGGCTGAACACAGGAGGATCACTATGAGTCTGATCTGTGTAGTGAGATGAAACACTGTAGACCCTGTAGATCCTATACTAAATACATTAAAAAAAATCTATTTCCAAAAAAGAATTGGGTCAAAATTTAAAAAGATATAGAAAGCTTTAATAAGACAGTTACCCCTGAGGAATTCAGCAAGGTGGCTAAGTAGATACCTTAGAAGGGAGCTGCTGAAGCTGTATTTACAGTCAGCCACCTGGCCTGTAAGTCACGTGTGGGGTACAGTCCTGTCATTGTGCCACCAGTCTCCAGAGCAGCACAGATGGGAGCTCTTGGGGGCTCACCCCAGCTCTGCAGAATCAGAAGTGCCAGAGATGAGTGCCAAGCATTCTGTGATTCATCAAGCCCATAGGTGATCCAAAGTATGAGTAAGTTCAGGAGCCACTGATCAGTCTGGGGAAACTGGAGAGCTCCTGACCAGTGTGCTTCTTTACTTTTTTATTATATCTGTCTGTCTGTCTCCCTCCCTCCCTTCCCTCCTCTCTCTCTCTCTGTCTCTCTCTCTCTGTCT
>PVKA01002322.1:16990-111655 GCA_004027165.1 Ctenomys sociabilis | reverse complement strand
TTCCTACTTAAAGATGAATCTGCATTGAATTTTATCAAGCACTTTTCCTGAATGTACTAAAGTTATTTTATGAACTTCTCTTCCTTATTCTGAGATATATGATTGATCTTTTGGAGTTAAGTGTTGGATTTTTGCCTTAAACTTCAATTACCATGATACATTATACCTAAACATTTTTGTTCAATTGAATGTAGAGAGGCATTTTCTTTAGGATTTCTGTGCCAAGTTAACAAATAATACTGTTATGATTGATTTTCAGATGTTACCCAGGAGTCTCATGCACCCATAGGTGGGGCTTTGGGGAGGTCCTTGATTCATGCAGCTTGTGGCAGACTGTCTGTTGGCAGGTGGCCCTGGTCAGAGGTGGTGGGGGTGACTGGGTGTGACCAGGAAGGGTGAATCTCCCTTTCTGCCTACTCCCTTCTCTTTCTACTTCTTGGCTGCCCTAAGGCAAATAGCTCTTCCCTGGCCAGACCTTCATACCACTGTATTTCTCTGTTTATACCTGCTGACCATAGACTGAAATTTTTGCAAATGTGAGCCAAATGAGCCTCTTCTCCTTAAGTTGCTGGTGTCAGGTGTTTTGCCACAGTGATGAGAAAAGTGCCTGATCTTAGCAGAAGTGGACTTCAACCATCAGGTGGGTAAGGTGACCTGCTCTGAACATAGCAGTAAGCCTGTTTCTTCAGCCACCCTATCATTGCCCCAATGGGATCATGAACAGGAAGCCACGGTGGAGGTTATGCATGGGCTCATCAAGGTGGAGTCCCACTCACAAGTTGATTTGCCTATATTCACTGCAATATGCCACCTGCAGGGGCCAACACTGAGTCCCTGACATGGCACCATTCCCTGGTGTTATCAGCCTGGGCTCTGGTGGCAGTTTGATTATACTGGACCACTTCTATCATGAAAAGGGCAGCACTTGGTCTTCACTGGTGTAGATACGCATTCAGGGTATGGGCTTGCTTCACTACACATACTGATTCTGCAAAAGCTGTCCTCTGTGGACTCACAGGGTGCCTCGCGGAATTCCACATGGCATTGTTTCTGACCAAGAAACCTATTCAATGGACAAAGAAGTGAGGCAATGGGCTCATGGAATTCACTGGTCTGATGATGTCCCTCCCCATCCAGAAGTGACTGAACCAGTATAAAGGTGGAATGATTATTTGAAGACACCATTATAGGGCCAAGTAGCTGGCAGTAACTTTCTGGGCTCAGATAAGGAACTGACAATGGTGTACATACCTTAAATCTATGGCCACTGTATGGTACTGTGTCTCCCACAGAACGTAGTCATTGGGCCCAGAGTCAAGGATGGAGGTGAGAATGCTACCATTCTCCATTATCCTTAGTGACCTACTAGCAGCATTTTTGCTTCCTGTTCTTGAAACCTTTTGCTTTCTGGCCTAGAAGTCTTAGTTCCAGAGGGAAGAAGGCTTGCACCAGGAGGCACAGCAGCAACTGCCTTCCTACTGAATGTCTAATTCCACTGAACTGGAAGCTAGGATTCCCCTGGAGATTTAGGGATCCTTGTGCCACAAGTTCTTTCCCCTTCTCTATATCTCTCTGCCACAGCACCCGGCCCTGGAACCAGCTGACTATGGACTGAAACCTGTCCAGATTGTGAGCCAATGAAGATCTTCCTCCTTAGAGTTGTGGGTATGGGTATCATATCACAAAAACAATTGATAGTGACCACAACAAATACTGACTGCTAATTTTCTTTTTGAAGTGATATCTGAAATATTCTTGTCACATAATTATGTGGGCATTGTCTGTTTTCTTTTTTCTCATTGTAGAGACAAAATACCCAACACCCAAAGTTGAAGGGAAAAGGGTTTATTTGGCTCACAGTTTGTAGACGTTTTAGACAGAAATTAGCTGGTTCCAAGGCAGGGTCGTGTAGCAGAGGGTTGTGGAGAGGAAAAACATACATGGTTGAGCAGAAAGTAACAAAGCATCAAGGAGAGAGAGAGAGAGAGAGAGAGAGAGAGAGAGAGAGAGAGACAGACAGACAGACAGACAGACAGAGATAGAGAGAGAGAGACAGACAGACAGACAGACAGACAGACAGACAGACAGAGATAGAGAAAGAGAAGGGGAAGAGAGTTGAGGGAGAGGAAGGTGACTGTGGGGCCTGTGGGTAACTATAGGAGCTAATAGATGTTTCACTTTGTTCCACTACAACAATTTTACTGTAGATATCTGTCTTGTAATATGTTTCATATCATAAACATGCACAATAAAATATACTTTAAAAATAGTATTTACTATTACATATCCATCAAGGTGGCTTTCAATACCCCTTGAAACATGCATATCATCCTAGAAACAAGATGTTTGCCAGTACTGCTTACTTGATAAATATTAGTGCAATATGGTTACTGAAAATTATTGAGATATTTGGTTAAAAAGTCATATCACCCATTGCATAAAGTCTTGTTACTGGACAAGAGTTTAACAGTATTTATATCGCAATTCCTATGTTAACTGAAAAATATTGTTGATATATTGACATACTTTTCTTTTTATATTGGTACAATCTTGTATATTTTTGCAGATAATATGATAAAGTCATTCTTTATTGTAACAGAGAGTTTGATAAAAAGATTGTAGTAGTTTATAAAAGTCCAAAAACGTTCTCATTTAAACTGAGCCAGTTTTCAATAAAAAGAAAAGCACTGACACATGTTTTGAAAATCTAATTTTACAGTAGCTTTTCAAAATATTTAAAATTTTTAAGATTTCTATTTTTATTTATTTTTTCCATAATTTATTGAAGAACAAATAGCAATGAGACAGTTTCAAATCAAATTAGTAGAACAGATTCAATAATTAATACATTGTATATTGTTTTCTTAGTGGCTATTTGTTGTACAAGGTGCAGATATGATATTCTATTTACAAACACTATTGAAGCAAATGCCTCTATTCATTGAATTAAGAGAACGTATTTGTATACCTATCTTTTTTTAAATGCTGAATTATAGTACACTTTCAACAATTAATAAGTTTTATATTGTTATCTTCCTAGTGGTTATCTAGTACAAGAAGTACACAGGATATCTTCTCCAAACATTATTAGTGCAAATCTTTCTTCTCATAGAATTACATGAAAGTAGCTGCATGTTTATCCTAACTGTTCTGTATATACAAATACAGAATGGTCCTTGCACTGTATTCCCTTTTTTGTTTAGTCCTGTCAGAGATGGGTATTCCATTGCCATTCAATTATTATAGGTGCTTTAATTCAGCAAAGCACTCCAACACAGTACAGCAGTCTACAATAGTACTAGGTTATCCACAGAAGTTGTTGACTTGAGCCTTTCACAGCTCAGCATATTAATATGGCTTTACTTTATATACCTCGGTTTTATACTTTTCCACTGGATTAAGACTGAGATAAAGCAAGACCTATGTAACAAAAAATGTAACTGTTGTATCTGATAAGGTCAGTGAAGTCCCCTCAGGGATTATCCTGTAACTCTGTACCTCACTTAATAGATCTTTTGTCAATGTCAGCCATGTGGATGAGTCATGGCCATTGCTTGACCAGTTTGCTCTCTAGGAAAGCCTGTGAGAAAGATTTCTCTCCATGTGACTCTCCTTAGGCACACTCTATGTCATCAATCACATTCTTCTGTGGCTCCATAATCTCCTGATCAAAAATTTTGGGGTACAACTCAGTTCAATGATGTTACAGTACAGGTCTCCTACGTCCTGAGTCTTCACTGACCTTGAAAGGCTAGGGCCAAAATGATGGCTGACCTTGAAGCCCTTCCATTTCTCCAATATTTGATCTGAAAACCTAGGTTGTTAACCATCCAGAAGAGAAGCTGATTATTAC
Source organism: Ctenomys sociabilis (assembly GCA_004027165.1). Classification (NCBI taxonomy): domain Eukaryota; kingdom Metazoa; phylum Chordata; class Mammalia; order Rodentia; family Ctenomyidae; genus Ctenomys; species Ctenomys sociabilis. The sequence goes on along the minus strand of PVKA01002322.1, from coordinate 107,802 downwards.
CCTGCAACATATGCAGTTCAGTTTACCCTAACTATCTGTCTAAATATTAGGCATGATGTGGAACAGATATTTTCCATCAAATACTGATGTATCAAATTTTAAGTCCTTACAGAATATGAGGAAAAAATATTTAAAAAATGGTACCATACACATACTACTACACATAAATTGAGAAATGTAACCATATACAGCCTTGTAGCAGAACAGTCCTATAACATTTTTTTTCTTGTGTCTTTTTTTTTTTCATTTATTAGCAAAACCAAAAAAAAAAAAAAAAAAAAAAAAAAAAAAAAAAAAACCTTTTAGTTGTGAGACAGTATGGTAATAATTGGTATGTCAAGACAGGAAGTATGTATTTAGTAGACCAGAATGGCAGACATTCCAAGCGTGACCTTTATATTACACATTCCTATCTTCAGTGCACTTCCTTGGCTCACAGGTATCAGCATATATAGATAGTCGGGTTGAGAATCCTACCATTGAACTGCTACTTTCAAAAACCTGCAGATGTTTCTTGGGATCTTTGCATTGCCCATTTTGTGTGTACAAATGCATGGCTTTGTCTCTGTCCTGCTTCCCAGCTTTTCTCCTCATTGTCCAGTCCTCAAGTTCTTACTTTCCTTTTAGTTGTGTTATAGCATTCTACTTGTATTCCTTCTTTTGATTTCTTATACTGAGAGACTATATGATATTTGCACATGTGGGTCTGGTTTATTTCACTTATGAGTATATTTTCAAGTGGCATCCACTTAAATATAAATGTTTCAAGGTTATCATTCTTTATAGCTGAGTAATACTACATTGCATAAAAATACCACATCTTTTTCAAGCATTCCTCATGCAACAGGCATCTTTATTGTTTCCGAGATTTGGCTATCACATATTGTGTTGCTATGAACATAGAAACACATATATCACTATGATATGATGTTTTCATTTTCTCTGGGAAAATTCCCAGTAGGGGATAGCCACCTTGAATGGGATTTCCAGTCCTACTTTTGTGAGGAGTCTCCACACTGATTTCCACAATGGTTTCACCAGTCTACATTCCCACCAGCACTGGAGAAGTGTTCCCTTTCCCCACATCCTCTCTAACATTTGTTGTTGGTTGATTTCCTTATGATAGCCATTCTTTCTGGAGTGAGATGTCATCTCAGTGTTGTTTTAATTTGCATTTCACAGATGGCTAGTGATGTGGAGCATTTTTTTCATGTATTTATTCACTTCTTTAATTTCATCCTCAGAGAAGTGTATATTCATCTTGGATGCCCATTTCTGGGTTGGGACTTTAAATTTGAGTGCCCTAATATACTTTAGTTCTCTATAAATCTTAGAGAGCAGAACTTTGTCTGGGTGCTCATTAGGTAAGATTTTTTTCAAAATTTGTGGGTTTTCTTGTCATTTTGTTGATACTTTATTTTGATGTGCAAACACTTCTCAATAAAAGTTGGTCCCAGTTGTTAATTCTTTCAAGTGCTTAATGTGTGAATACATGTTTGTTTATGAACCCAAGGCCTACTCCTATGTCTTCAAGAGTTCCTCCTACTTTCTTTTCCAGGAGATTGAGTGTTTTCACTTTAACATTTCGAACTTTAATCCATTTTGACTTTAGCTTAGTGCATGGAGATAGAGCTGGGTCAAGTTTTAGTTTCTGGCATGTAGAGAGGCAGTTTTACCAACACCATTTGTAAAAGAGGTTAACTTCCTTCCACTAAGAGTGTTTGGCCCTTTTGTTGAGGATCAGGTGGTTGAATGTGTTTGTAGAGGTCTCTGCATCTTCTGATTTATTCCATTGATCCTCAGATCTATTTTATTGCCAATACCATGTTGATTTTATCACAGTGGCTTTGTAGTATAATTTCAAATCAGGAATTGTGATGCCTCCTTCCATTTCTTTGTTGGCCAGGATTGCCTTTCCTATTCTAAGTGTTTTCTGGTTCCAAACAAATTTTAAGAATGATTTCTCTAGGTCTGTGAGGTATGTTGGTGGCAGTTTGATAGGGATTGCATAAAATCTGTACAACAATTTTGGGAGTATGGCCATCTTCACAATGTTGGTTCTTCCTGTCCAGGAGCAGGGAGTATCTTTCAATTTTTTGAAATCCTCTACGATCTCGTTTCTTTGGGTACTGTAATTTTCCATATAAAGACCTTTGACTTCTTTGTTTAAGTGAATTCCAAGGCATTTCATTTTCCACGATGGTATTGTAAAATATATTGCTTCTATAGATTCCCTCTCAGTGTGTTTGTTATCTATGTAGAGGAATGTTATTGACTTTTGAGTATTGACTTTGTATCCTGCTATGCTACTGAATTTCCATATCAGTTCTAGTAGTTTCTTGGTGGAATTTTTGGGGTCTTCCAAGTAAAGTATCATGTCATCCACAAATAGTGATAATTTAACTTCTTCTTTACCTATTCTTATTCCTTTTATTTCTCTGTCTTGTCTAATGGCTCTAGCTAATGATTCCAAAACTATATTGAATAAGAGGGGTCATAAAGGACATCCTTGTCTTGTACTGGATGTAAGCATAAAAGATTTCAGTTTTTCCCCATTTAGAATTATATTAGCCATTGGTTTGTTATCGATGGCTTTTATCAAATTGAGATAGAGGCTGTCTATTCCAATTTTCTGTAGGACTTTGAACATGAATGAGTGTTGAACTTTGTCAGAAGCTTTTTCTGTATCAATTGAGATGTTCATATGGTTTTAAGGTTTCAGTCTATTAATATAGTGTATTAGATTACAAATTTTTTAATATTGAATCATCGTTGCATCCCTGGGATGAATCCTACCTGGTCATGATGTATGATCTTCTTGATAATGTGCTGCATTTTAGTTTCTAGGATTTTTGCATCTATGTTTATGAGGGAGATTGGCCTGTAGTTTTCTTTTGTAGTTTTGTCTTTCCTTGATTTTGGAGTCAGTATAATACTTGCCTCCAGGAATTATTTTGGGAGGACTGCTTCCTTTTTGATTTCACTAAGACTCTGAGGAGTGTAGGGATTATATTTTCCGTAAGTTTCTTGTAGAATTCAGCTGTGAATCCATCAGGATTAGGAGTTTTCTTTGTCAGCAGGATTTTTATTAAGTTTCGTATTTTATTGGCTAGTTTTGAGTTACTGAGAGTTGTTCTATCTTCTTGATTCACTTTTGGTAATTTATACCATTCAAGGAATCTGTCCATTTTTTCTGTGTCTTCTATTCTATGAGTGTAAAGATTCTCAAAGTAGCTACTGATAATTTTTTGAATTTGTACTGAGTCTGTTGTGATTTCATCCCTTTCATTTCTTACTCCTTGTATTTGAATTTTTTCTTTCCCCTTTTTGATGAGGTTAGCTAGGGGTTATCAATTTTATTTAGTCTTTCAAAGAACCAGCTTTTTGATTCATCAACTCTTTGAAGTGTTTCATTCGTCTCTATTGAATTAATTCCTGCTCTAGTCTTTATGATTTCTTCCCATCTTTGTGCTCTGGGTATGGTTTGCTCCCCATTTTCTAGATGGAGAAGGTGCAGCGTTAGGTTGCTTATTTGTTCCCATTCTGTTTTCCTAATGTGTGAGTTCATAGCTATGGTTTTCCCTATGAGAACTGCTTTCATTGTATCCCATAAATTCTGATAAGTTGTAGTTGAATTTTAATTCAATTGCACATATTGTTGAATTTCTTGTTTAATTTCATCTGTGACCCATTGATCGTTGAATAAAGTGTTGTTTAATTTACACGTTCTTATGGTTCCTTTTGTCATTTTTTTTCCAGTTTCATTGCACTGTGGTCAGATAATATGCATGGGATAATTTCTGTTTTCTTGCATATACTTAACCATGACCTATGGACTAGGATGTGGCCTATTTTACAGAGTGACCCATGCACAGGTGAAAAAAATGTGTATTCATCTGTGGTTGTGTGGAACACACTGTATATGTCCACCAAGTTCATTTGTTCTAAGTTCTGGTTCAATTCATCTACTTCTTTGTTAATTATTTTCTGGTTGAACTATTTTTTTGAGATGAAAGGATGTTGGTCTCGGATATTAGATATTTCATGGCCATTAAGATTTGCACCATATAGTTGGGTGCTCCTATATTTCGTGCATAGGTACTTATGAGTGTTACCTCTTCCTCTTGCATTTGTCCCCTAACTAATATGGAGTGGCCTTCTTTATTTCATTTGATCCTTCTTGGTTTGAAGTTGAGACTGTCTGAGAACAGGATTCCTACCCCTGCTTTTTTCTGAGGTACTGGGCATCTAGTGTTGTTTTCTATCCTTTGACTTTAAGCTTATGAATGTCTTTTTGAGTTTAATTTGTTTCTTGTATACAGCATATTGTTGGATTTTGCTTCCTAATCCATGTGCCAATCTTTTTCTCTTAATTGGTGCATTGAGTCAATTTACATTGATGGTTATAATTGAAATGTATTAATTTATGACTAACATGCTATTTATGTGCCGTTGTTTACTCCTTTTGTCCTCTGTTTAATTGCTTGCCCTTATTTAGTGGGTTCCTCCTGTTCTCACTCGTGGAGTTTTCGTCATTTTGGTCCTTCTCTAGAACATCTTTCAGCAGCCTGTGTAGGGATGGCTTTGCCATCATGAAATTCTTTAGTTGTTCTTTGTCATGGAAATATTTCACTTCTCCATCAAACTTCAGAGTGTTGCAGGATATAGTAGACTGGGGTGGAATTTGTTTTCATAGAGGACTGCTCCAAGCTCTCCTTTGTGTTCATGGTTTGTGAAGAGAAGTCAGCCATAATTCTAATGATTTTTTTTTTGTTAATGTGATCTGCTTCTTTTGTCTAGCAGCTTTCAGTATATTATTCTTATGCTGGATTTCTGTGATCTTGACTATTATATGTCTCAGTGTGTTTTTTAAGTGGTTAAAGTTATTTAGCATTCTGTATGCTTCAGTTACCTGAATGTCAGATTATTTCCTCATATTTGGGAAGTTTTCTGCTATTACTTCTGCCCATATTGTTTTTATATCATTTGCATTGATTTCTTTCTCATTGATGCCTATTAGTCTATATTGCTCATCTTGGCATCATCTTAGCTAATGGATTATTTTTTCCTGCACCCTAGTTGTTTTTATGAGATTCATTTTTATCTTTTCATTAGCTACACCAGCGTCTTCAAGATCTGAAACTCTGTCTTTGTTTTCACTGAAATGGTTTCGTAGACTTGTGTTTTTTTTTTTTTTTTTTTTTTTGAGACAGGGTCTCACTGTGCAGTTCAGGCTGGCCTTAAGCTCACTTTGTAGCTCAGGCTGGTCTCGAACTCACAACAATCCTCCTGCCTCAGCCTCCCTAGTGCTGGAATTACAGGCATGTGCCACCACGCCTGGCTGTAGACTTGTTATTGAGATTTTAAATTCTTCTTTATCTCTTTGACTTTGCTTCATGTGTCTATTTCTTTCTTGTATTGCTCATTTAAGGAATGTCTCATATTTATAATCTCCTCTATTTTTTTTATCAATGTCTTCTTTAGAGGTAGCTATTAAGTCTTTTACTGCAGCATTTTTTCAAATTGGGTTTCTTCTGTATGTGTCTATAATTGATTCTTTTCTTCAGATGCTATGATTTCAGAGATTTCTTTTCTATTTCAGAAATTATTTCTGCTCTGTGTTCCTTTTTACCTTTCTGCTGTTGTTTCTTTTCTTCTGATTCTGGTTAATTCATATATTTAAGCTGAAATCATGTTCTCTGCACTTGTTCTGGGTGGGTATTGAATTTCCCTCACATGTTTCTGCATTAGATTACTTATTTCAGATGCTATGTATTCAGAAATTTCTTTTTTTCAGACATTAGTTCTTCTCTGAGTTCCTGTATACTTTTCTACTGTTGTTTCTTTGCTTCAGATGTTATTAATTCATTCATTTCATCTAAGCTTCTGTCCTCTGCACTTGTCATGGGTGGGCTCGAGGCCTGAGATTGCATTTTGCTCCTTGTTTTTGTCATTTTATGTAGCACTGACCTCTGACCTTTGGTGTAAAGCTTTGGTGCAGTTATAACCTCAGCAGCTAATGGGATTCGGGTGCAGATTTCTCAAGTTTGAGTTTATCCATTTATGCCTGGCCTGGGTTTTGTCGTGTTTAGATCCTCTTTGCTGCAGCCCTTGGAAGTGAGCCTGCGGTGCTCCTCTGCTGTGCCCCTGGCCCAGGGTGCACTAGGGAGCTCAGAAGCTGTCTCGCACTTTCACCGTGCCTTTGTGGGTTGGATCTGGGCCTGAGAGAGTTGCAAGCATTCTTACTCACTCTGTGGGCTTTGGGGTGGAATAAAGAGTCTTACTGACGCTGATGCCTGAATTTTGCTCTGTCGGGGTCTCCTCAGCAATTCAGGGAAGCTGGAAGCTCTCCCACGCATTCACCAGGCCAGGCTGCATTCTCACTTGCTCGGCAGGCTTAGGGGTAGATGCTCTGGAAGGTTGCAGGTTTCCCAGGGAGCACACTAGAGAGTCTCACTCATGTGGTTGCCTGATTTTTGGGTTGGATTTTTCCCACTGGCAGCGTGTGGGGAAGCCAGAAGCTCTCCCAGAGACTCACTGGGCTGGGCTGTGCTGGATCAAGGGGCTGAGAGAGTTGCAAAGTTCTCACTTTCTCAGTGGGCTTGGGGTCAGGGGCTCTGGAGGGCTGCAGGGGTCCTGGGGGCCCAGTAGTGAGTATCATTGATGCGGGTGCCTGAGTTTTGTTCTGGAGGGGCTCTTTGATATTTAAAGAGAATAAAATAGCAACAAAAGCATTAGAAATATATAGGATGATAGGAATTCAGTAATGGTTATTATAGTGCATATTGTTGTATGCAAATTAGTTGTTCAAATTACCAGATATTAGCACACAAAATTGGTCAAAGAAATTAATAAGAAGAAAAAATAAAGCACTAACTGCTCTTTGCAATAGACCAGTAGAAATCAGCAGTAGCATTATCCAAGCTATCCTATGTATATACATATATATTTTTCCCCTCCTTTCTTCTTTTCTTTCTCATTTCTCTTATCCCAACTGCTCTTTCCCTCTGAACAGATTCTTTTTCTTTCACAGAAGCTATTGTACTTTTCAGATTTTATTTATTTGTTCAGGTTCTTACTCTAGGGAGACAATATGATGTTTGCACATGCAGGTCTAATTTATTTCCCTTATGACTATGTTCTCTACTTGCATCCATTTACCCATAAAAGCCTCAAGTTTATCTTTCTTTCTAGCTGAGCAATACCCCAGCTTATAAAAAGCCACATCTTTTTTAAGCATTCCCTAGTTGATGGGCATTTGGGTTGTTTCCAAGGTTTGACTTATAAATTATGCTGCTAGAACCATTGGTGGACATATATCACTGTCAAAAATCAGTGTAGAAATTCCACAAAAAACTATAATAAGTGGTTCCGTTCAACCCAGCTATTCCCCTCCTGGGTATTTCCCTACTGGGTATTTTTCCTAGAACTAAAAACATCACACCTTTTAAAAAAAAAATTATACTTACTCATGTCGCTAAAATGATTCTCTCAAATTGAGGCACTAAAAGGGCAATACAACTCTCAATGAAAGTATTCCATGAATAATTTATATTTTACACATTGCATGTATGTTTCTCATATGTTTGTGGAGTTAATGTCTTTATCACAAAACCACACAGATACAAGACATAATTGCAGAAATGATGTAGCCAACAAAGTGCTTTAAACTTGGGTGTTTTGTACAGTTAGTTCCTGTCTCTGGTAGTAAGGTAATTCAACATGGGTTGGCAAAAATACATAGATTAAAAGTAATTTTCTTGTCTATTCCCAATCCTCACTCTATAAATTTGTGGACACCGATATAGCATTTTGTAATGTACTATACATTGAATTCTTCCATTAAGTCCACCATGGGCAATCAATGAACCTTTTTAATTCTAAAAGTGAGGACACTAACGTTAAAGAAATTTTGCTCTTTTCTTAAAATAGTCTTTATAGTCTCACAATAGTACAAGAAAGTTGTTCCAGTTTGAAGCACTGTGAAATATTTCCCTCACTCCTTCCATGGGCAATCTTGAGAGTGACAGCCACTCCACATGAGCACGAGAGTCCCTTCTGCTCACACGTGAGGAAAGCTCTGTCCTATCATGACTGAGGACATGCTAACAACAGCATCTCTTGCTGATGTGACATCATAACTTACTTCATACAGAGAAATGAAGTCTTCTTTCCCATCTAAGTGATTTTTGTAGCCTATAAAGTGATGTCTTAGACAGTCAAGGGCAAGGAGTAAGCTTGAAAATATCCTGGAGGAGTTTGGCACAGACCTTGCAGTGGACAGAGAAGTCGTAGGTTGTAGAAATATACTCATGACCTTTGTGATTTTTGTGGATTAATTTTTTAGCTTGTTATAAGCTGCTTCCATCTCTAGGTCTTTTCAACATTTGCCCTCATTTGCATATATTATCTGTAATATTTCAGTAATTTCTTTAGTTTCAGCTCTTTATACATATTTTTGGGTTGTGGGTCAATTTACATATGTCCAATTGCTACACGTGGATTGGATTGTTTCTCATCCTGTGCATCATTGTAGAATAATTGCTTTTTGATGTTCATGACAACAAATTGTGTCTTCCAATCCTCTTTTGCTCCTTCCTCTATTTGGTACAGAAAGTGACCTTTTTATTATTTACTCTGAAAAGTTTCCATTCATTTCATCATCACTAGGAAATCTAGCAACACTAGTTAGAACTGAATGGTCCAAAAGTTTAGCCCTCACTTGCTCAATGTCACCCTTGTTGCTGGCCAGCAGTGTCTGGGACCAGCAGCATCAAAAGCTTGTTCCTAAGCATATACACTTCCTTCAGTTGTGCTTGTATTTCATTCAGTCCCTTCTGATGTTTCACTATCTTCTGGTTGCAATTTCTCTCTCTGTTGGGTAAGATCCAGCTGTAGATTTTGATATTCCCTTTGTTTCCCTAATCTTTTGTGTAAAGTTTCTATCAATTTGAAAATCTTTGTGATTCATTAGTTCTGCCAACTCATTAGCAGCCTGTGTTTTAAGGACTCGTTCTATAATACTATTCCTTTTCAAAGGCAGCCTTAAGGTTATTGTTCTCCTTCTTCAATTGATATTTTTCTGCTTTCTTCATTTTACCAGTATCTCTTCAATTTCTTCATGGTTCAGTGTCTTTGTCTAGCATGCTGTTTGTTCAGGCTAACAACATGATCTTTATCTGTAACATCTTATCTATTTCTTGAAGCAGCTTCTTTGCTTCTTTGGGTCCATTCAAAATCCTGTTATTCCAGAAATCCTCCAGCTAACTGCCCAGACCCAGCTTGAGTTTCTGTTGTGCACAGATGAATAGAAAGAGCTCTCTTTACATTTTGCATTTTCTGAATCTTCTTTAGATGTTCTGTTTGTTTTTCTCAAGTTTTTCTTTGAATTCCTTTTGAGTTTTATCAAGTGTGAAGAAATACTGTTCAGCTTTAAGATGATCGTGTAGCTCCCACACCTGTTTTTTTTATTTCCCTTTTATTGCTTCATTTGCTAAACTATTTCAACTTCTAATAATCTCTTGTTTTCCAATAAAGTATTTATTTCTTATTTTGTTTGCATTTCTAAACAATTTAAATTGTCCACTTCAAATTCTCAAGAAAGAATGGCCCTTCACATCATGCTACTACAATCCAGGGGAATCTAAAGGGCTGGGCTGGAAACTGGACTCTCTCCTCACTGCTGCCATGACTGAGGTGAACTACATATGTGGCTCAGAGACCAAAGGAATGCCAGCAACACAGTAGGGCTATAAATATGGCACAAAGGATAGACAGACTGGACTGGCAAAATGGCAAAGTCAAAAGCAACAATAGAGGCATGAGTCAGCAGTTGGTGAGTTAAGTGAACCAGAGATGTGGGTGGGCACAAAGACACACAGAACAGAAACAGGCTGGTGGGGCCACCCGTGTTCCTTTCTCTCTTTTCCTTCTTTCTTTTTTTTTTTTTTTTTTTTTATCTTTTTTAAATGGCTGGGGAGAACTCCAGCCACAGAAAACTAATCCCATCCCCCAGACCCAGAAACTGTTTGTATGATCCCTTGCTTATTCCTTCACTCTTTCTTTTCTGCCCTCTTCTTCAGGTTACCAAAGTTGGTGTAATCACCCTTTGTTCTCCAGCCTTGCTTCTACTTTCTTTACAATTATCTCTGTTTTATTCACTATCCTTCTTAAATTTCCCCATGACTGGGTAAAACCACTCCATTAAGGGAAAATGTTTTGCATGCAAGCTCTCAACTGAAGATCAGTTCTGTTATATAATTGCAGATGTTGCTCCTACAGTTTAAGGTACAGAATTAATAGCTGCCATAGTTTGTCAGTTTCTTTTTTTGTTTTATTTTATTGAAAAACCAATAGCAATAAGACAGTTTCAAAACTGATTAACAGGACAGTTTCAATAATTACTACATTGTACATTGTTGTCTTCTTAGTGGTTATCCATAGTACAAGAAGCAGACAGGATATCCTATCTAAATACTATTAGTACAAATCTTTCTTCTCATTGAAAAGTTTGATTTATTTATTTGTTTGTTTATTTGTGGAACCAGGGATTGAAATCAGGTCCTTGTGCTTACCAGGCAAGTGCTTATTCTACTGAGCCATCTCCTCGGTCCCTAGTTTGTCAGTTTCTAAACTGTGCTTGAAGTTATTGTTCTTGCTAAGTGTATTATTTTAGCTAGGACATCATATCTGTTGTAATTATTTGTTCTCTCTTCAGTAACAAGACTGAGGATCTTTGGTGTAGTAACTATACCACAGACCAGCACCAAAGAGCTAAGAACTGCACCAAACAGAAACTAGGACCGCATCCTTAATTAGCTGGGAAGGAAGGATTTCAGGACAGACACAAAGCAAGAATCTCCCCCACAGGGAAGGCATGTCTGAAGAGTGGACTCTCCTGGAGAGGTCTTGATGCTAGTGATATAGCTACATGCTACAAAAATGTACACAACAACACAGAACACAAAAAGTTTTGAACTAGTGAATGACAACATGCAGAAGCCATATGCAGTCTCAGATCATAACAAGACAGAAGAAAATGGAGGCCACACACTTGAAATTTCTGAAAAGATAGCAATCAAAGTAAAGAAACAACTGTAAGACCCAGCCCAATCCCAGGTCTGGCAAGTGTGTAGGAGAGCTTCCCCTGTACTGCTGGACCTCTCCAGATGAAGCCCAGGCCCTGCACTTGAGTGAGACTTTCTGCCATGCTCTCAGGACTCATGCAACACTCCAGAGTTAGCCCAAGCCAGCCAGGTGAGTAAGAATTTCTGTCCAGATGCAGCCCAAACCCAGGCTCTGAGAGGGAGAGCTTCCAACTCAGCTAATCCAGGAGTAGAGAATCTTGCCAGAGATACAAAACAGGTTCACTTCCAAGGGCTGCAGAAGGAAGGAGCTGAGAAGAGCAGCAACAATCAAGTCAGGCATAACTGGATGAACTCAAACTTAGAAGATTTACACCCTATTTTGGTAGGTGCTAAGGTTATAACTGCACCAAAGCACTACAATGAAGATCAGAAGACCATGCTATAGAAAATGACAAAGAGAAGGAACAAAATGTAATCTCAGGCCCTGAACCTATCCAGAACAAGTGCAGAAGACAGTAGCATAGAAGAAATTGGGAGTCACACAGCTGAAATATCTGAATCAATAGCTTCTGAAGTAAAGAAACAATTGCAGAAAGGTATAGAGGAACTCAAATAAGAAATAACTTCTGAAATAAAAAAATAAATCTCTGAATTAATACCATCTGAAGTAAAGAATCAAATGAAGAACATATAGAGGAAATGAAATCAGACATAATCTCTATAGTAAAAGAATTAATAACTGTTTTTCAAGGAGACATATAAAAATAGACAACATTAGATAAACAACGGATTCTTTGAATGAGCAATACAGGAAATAAATAAATCACATGAAGCAGAGTCAAAGAGATACAAGAACTTAAAATTTCAATCACAAGCTTGGAAAACCATTTGAGTAAAAGTGAAGACAGAGTTTCAGATCTTGAAGATGCTGGTGCAGCTAGTGATTTTTTAAGATCTCTTAAAGAAACTAGGATGCAGGAAAAACTAATTCATCGCCTGCAAGACGATGAAAAGATAAATAACGTGAGACTAATAGGCATCAATAAGAAAGAAGGAGTCAATATACATGATACAAAAAGAATATGGGCAGAAGTAATAGCAGAATACTTCCCAGATATGAGGAAACAAACTGACATTCATGTAACTGAAGCACACAGAACTCCAAATAACATCAACCTAATTAAAAACACTTCGATACATATAATAGTCAAAATCCCAGAAATCCAGCACAAGAAAAATCGGGTAAAAGCCACTAGAGTAATGAAACAGATCACATTTAAAGGAAAACCCATCAGAATAATGGCAGACTTCTCTTCACAAACCATGAAGAGTAGAAGAGCATGCAGCAGAGTACTTCAAGTCCGCTATGAAAAAGGATTCTAGCCAGAATAGTATACCCTGCAAAACTCTTCAAGTTTGATGGAGAAGTGAAATACTTCCATGACAAAGAACAACTAAAGAATTTCAAAGGGGTCGGGGAGATGACTCAGTGGAATAAGCGCTTCCCTGGCAATTTCAATTCCTGGTTCTGAAAAAAAAAAATCAGGATGACAAACACACAGACTACTAAAAGATGCTTGAGAGAGGGACCAAAATGATGAGAAATGCACAAATGAGAAGAGAAGGAACACATTAAATATGGAAAACAATTAAACACAAAAGAAAAAGGACTAAACAACAGCAGATAAATAACATATCGATGGCAAGTCAATACATCTCAATTGTAAGCATCAATGTAAATGGACTCAGTTCATGAATTCAAAGAAATAGATTGGCACGGTGGATTGGGAAAAAAATCCAAAAATCTGCAGCATACAAGAAACACACTTAACTGATGAAGAAACTCATAAGCTGAAAGCCAAAGGATAGAAAACATTACTACGTGCCCCAGCACCTCAGAAAAAAGCAAGAGTAGAAATCCTGTTCTCAGACAGTTGGAACTTCAAACCAAGAAAGATCAAATGAAATAAAGAAGGCCATTGTATACTGGTTAGGGGAAAAAATCAAGAGGAAGAGGAAACACTAATAAATGTACATGTATCAACCATGGGAGCACCAAACTATATAAGACATATCTTAGTGGACATGAAAAATCTAATATCCCATACCATAATCTCTTAACAGGAGGCCTTAACCCTCACTTATCCTAAAAAGATAGGTCAAGCAGACAAAATCTTAGCAAAGAAGTAGCAGAACTGAACCAGACCTTGGAACAGATGGACTTAGGGCACATATACAGAGTGTTCCACCCAACTACAGCTGAATATACACTTTTTTCAGCTGCACATGGGTTATTTGCTAAAACAGACCGCATACTAGCACATAGTTCATGCTTAAGTACATGCAAGAAAGCATAAATTATTGCATGAATATTATCTGACCACAGTGCAATGAAACCATAAATAAATGACAAAAGAATCTAGAAAAAAAAAAACATAAATGCACGGAAATTAAACAACACTTTACTCAGCAAACAATTAGTCACAGATGAAATTAAACAAGATATTGAAGAATACCTACAATTCAACAAAATTTCAAGCACAACTTATAGAAATTTATGGGATGCAATGAAAATAGTTCTCAGAGGGAAATTTATAGCTGTGACCTCACACATTGGGAAAACAGAAAGGGAAAAAATAAATATCCTAATGTTTCACCTCCAAAATCTAAAAAAGGAATCACAAATGAAATCCAAAGCCCAAATATGGGAAGAAATCATAAAGATTAAAGCAGAAGTGAATTCAGTTGAGATGAATAAAACAGTTCAAAGAGTTGATGAACCAAAAAGCTGGTTCTCTGAAAGATTAAATCAAATTGATAAGCCCCTAGCTGACCTCATCAAAAAAGAGGAAAGAATAAATTCAAATACAAGTGAGAAAGAATGAAAAGGGTGTAATAACCACAGAACCAATGGAAATTCAGAAGATTGTCAATATCTACTTTGAGAATCTTTATTCTCACACAATAGAAGAAGCAAAGAATTAGACAGATTCCTAGAACAGCATAAGTAACCAAAACTGAACTAACAAAATACAACAATTCTCAGTAACCCAATGAAAGCCAATGACATATGAAATATAACAAAAAACCTAGTGACAAAAACCGTCAAGGTCCTCATGGATTCACAGCTGAATTCTAGAAGAAATTTACACAAGATGTAATCCCTATACTCCTGAAACTCTTTAATGAAACTGAAAAGGAAGCAGTCCTCCCAAGATCATTCTTGGAGCTAAGCTTTATACTGACACCAAAACCAGGGAAAGACATAACTACAAAAGAGAACTACAGGCCAATCTCCCTCATGGACACAGATGCAAAAATCCTCAATAAAATTCTAGCAAATAGAATACAACAAATCATCAAGAAGATCATACACCATGACCAGGTAGGATTCATTCCAGGGATGAAGGATGGTTCAGTATTCAAAAATCTGTAAATGTAAAACACTATATCAATAGAGCGAAATCTGAAATCCACATTATTATCTCAATCTATGCAGATAAGGCTTTTGACAAAGTCCAACACTTATTTATGTTCAAAGTCCTATAGAACATTGGAATAGATGGCCTCAACTTCAGTCTGATAAAAGCTATCTATGACAACCCAACTGCTAACATAATTCTAAATGGGGCAAATCTCAGATCTTTATTCTCTGACATGGTACAGGACAAGGTTGTCTTCTATCACCACTCCTAGTCAATATAGTTCTGGTATCATTGGCTAGAGCCATTAGACAAGAGAGAGAAATAAAAGGAATAAGAATAGGTAAAGAAGTTAAATTATCACTATTTGCAGATAACACGATTCTTTACTTGGAACACCCAAAAAGCTCCACCAAGAAGCTACTAGAATTGTCACACAAATTCAGTAGCATAGCAGGAGATAAAGTCAATATCCAAAAGTAAATGACATTCCTCTTCACAGATAAAAAACATGCTGAGAGGGAAATAAGAGAAACAATACATTTTCAAAACAACAGCAATGGGGGAGATGAATTTCCTTGAAATTAATTAAACTAAATAAGTCAAAGATCACTTCAAGGAAAATTACAGTACTCTGAAATAAGAAATCATAGAAGATTTCAGAAAATGGAAAGATATTCCCTGTTCTTGGATAGGAAGAACCAACACTGTGAAGATGGCCATACTCCCAAAATTGCTGTAGAGATTTAATTTCAATCTCTGTCAAACTACTAACAACATACCTCACAGAACTAGAGAAATCATTCCTAAAAGTTTTTGGTACCAGAAAAGATTCAGAATAGCAAAGAATCCTGAGCAACAAATATAAGGCAGGAGGCATTACAATTCCTGATGTGAAATTATAGTTCAAAGCTACTTTGATAAAGTATTGGCAACAAAATAGATCTGAAGATAATTAGAATAGATCAGAAGACACAGAAGCCTCTACGAACACATTCAGCCACTTTATCTTCAACAAAGGGGCTAAACATGCTTACTGGAAGAAAGACAGCCTGTTTAACAAATGGTGCTGGAAAAATCTGGCTTTCTGCATGCCGAAAACTGAAACTTAATGAAGTTCTATCACCATGCACTAAACTAATGTCAAAATGGTTTAAAGATCAAAACATTAAAACAGAAATACCCAATCTCCTGGAAGAGACAGTAGAAGACACAGGTTTAGGCAAAGAATTCATGAACAAAAATCAAATTGCATGGGTAGTACCTGAAAGAATTAGCAACTGGGACCTCATCTTATTGAGATTTTGCACGTCAAAAGAAATTACCAAAAAAAGTGAAATGAGAACCTACAAATTTGGAAAAATCTTGACTAATAATCATTCATACAAAACAATCTTGAATAACAATCATTCAGACAAAGGTCTATTCTCTAGAATTTAAATTAGGGCCCCTAAATTTAAAGACCCAATGCAGAAATGGGCATCCAAGATGAAAACACACTTCTCAGAGTACAAAATTAAAGAAGCAAGTGAATATATGAAAAATGCTGCACATCACTAACCCTCCCTGAAATGCAAATTAAAACAACACTGAGATACCATCTCACTCCAGAAAGAATGGCTATCATAAAGAAATCAACCAAGAACAAATGTTAGAGAGGTTGTGGGGAAAAGGGAACCCTTCTCCACTGCTGGTGGGAATGTAGACTGGTGCAACTATTATGGAAATCAGTGTGGAGATTCCTTAAAATTTTAGGACTGGAAATCCCATTCAAACCAGCTATCCCCCTATTCGTAATTTTCCCAGAGGAACTGAAAACATCATATCATAGTGATATATGTGTACATATGTTTATAGCAGGGCAGTTTGTGATAGCCAATCTTGGAAACTACCAAGATGCCCGTCACCTGAGGAATAAGTGTAAAATATATAGTATTTTTATATAATGGAACATTACTCAGCTATAAAGTATGATAAACTGAAATCCTTTATTATTAAGTTTATGCCAGTTGAAGAGATATTCATATGTGTAATATACCAGACTCACATGTGTAAATATTTTATAGTCTCCCTAATATAAGAACTCAAAAGAAGAAATAAAAATAGAACGGTATAGCACAATTAAAAGAGAAATGAGAACTTGAGGATTAGTGAACAAAGAGAGGTCCAGGAGAAAAGCCACGAAACAAGATCTGGGCAAAGCTATACATTTATATGCACAAGATTATTGGGGCAATGATCCTGAGAATCTTCAGCAAGTGTTTGAAACAAACAATTAATTGGTAGGATTCTCACCCTGACTAACTACATATGCTGATATCTGTTAACTAAACAACAGCAGTGAAGCTAGAAATGTTTAATACTATGGTCATGCTTGGAATGCCTGTCATTATAATTTTCTAAATACATACTTCTTGTCATGCAATACCAGTTACTGCCATAGTGTCTCTGAAGTAAATGTTTGTTTAAAAAAAGGATAACGAATGAAAACAAGGGACAGGAAAAAAAAGTCATGGGACTGTATATATTTATATTTTAAATTTAAATGTAAAAACATGTAATTGGATTCAACCCACAGGCCATGCCCAGCATGTAAGTGAGACTTTCCGTGGCCCCCCACCCTCATTTGACTCAGAACCAAGGTCCAGTGTGGAAACCTACAGTGGAACTCCCTGCAAAGGAGCTAGCGGCAAGACACACCCAGCTGGTTCAGGAGCAGAATATCTTGCCAGAGTAGCACAGAGGGTTCCACTCCAAGAGCTGCAGCAGGAACAAGTGGAGCACAGAAGTAAGACCCAAGCCATACCCACTTGGACAAGTTTCAGCTTGATAGATCTGGACCTGCTATTAAAGTAAAAACTGTATCTAAGTTCTACACCAAAGGTCAGAAGACAGTGCTATACAAAATGACAAAAAAGAAGGAGCAAAATGTATTCTCAGGCCCTGAGCTTACCCAGAACAAATGCAGAAGATACTAGCATAGAAGAAATTAGAAATCACACACCTGAAATGTCTGAAATAATAGCATCAAAAATAAACAAATGCAGAAAGGAATAGAAGAAATCAGATCAGAAATAATTTCTGAACTAAGAAAAGAAATGATAACCATGATGAAAGAAATAGTAAGTACTCATAAAGAGGACACTGACAAAAAATACAAGAGAATAGAAAAATGATGTAATCCTTAAATAAACAATATAGGAAAGAAATAGAATGAATGAAGCAGATTCAAAGTGCTACACAGGAAGTTAAAACTTCAATCACAAGCTGGCAAAACCGTTTGAATGAAAGTGAAAATAGGCTTTCAGACCTTAAAGACACCATTGTAGTTTGTGAAAACAAAAGTTCTCTTAAAAACAACTAGAATGCAAGAAAAAATAATTCATCAACTTCAAGATGATGCAAAGATGAACAATTTGAGACTAATAGTAATGAGAAAGGAGTCCATTCAAATTACATAAAAAGAATATGGTTGGAAGTAATAATGGAAAACTTCCCAAATATGAAGAAACAATCTGACATTCAGTTAACCTAAGCATGTAGAACTCCAAATAACATCAACCCAATTAAAGACACACCCAGACATATAATAATCAAGATTCCAGAAATTCAACCTAGAAACGGTATAGTAAACATGGCTAAAGAAAAGAAACATCATATTTAAAGGAAAACCCATCAGAATAAGGGCAGATTTATCACAACCATCATGGCAAGAAAAGCATGGAGCAAGGTAATACAAGTCTTGCAAGAAAACAAATTCCAACCCAGAATGATATACTCTGCAAAACTCTCAAGTTTGATGGATAAGTGAAATATTTCCATGACAAACAACTGAAGAATTTCATGATGACAAAGCGAAGCCTACACAGCCTACTAAAAGATGCTTTAGTGAGGGAGCAAGATGGCCACAACTCTATGAATTAGAGTGTAAAGAACCCCAAAATAGGGCAAACAATTAAACACAAGAGAGAAAGAGGTATACAAAAGCAGTCTTTCAGTTATTCTTTTGTATACAGTAGCAAAATATTTCCATAAGCATACTCTACAAATGGACTTCTCTTGTACTCTATGGGTTACGATTCTATCTGGGTTTATAGGATGGTTATCAGAGAAATAGTAACTCAGTCCCACAAATGACACCTGGCCACCAGTGAGTGTCACAGACACTGTCCATGTCCATGATATACTAGAACTTTATGTGATATCCTATTCCCAAACTGTTAGAAGTGCCAGTCATTTATTTGCCATTGCAGTATTTGTCTTGTCTTATTCTTATTAATTCTCTAGTATCATGAAAATATTTTCTTAGTTCAATTGTTTTAAACATTTAATTTTTAATTTTCTGAATACTGCCTAATTTTAATTTTTGTTTTAAGATTTGTACTGTATCTTTGACTTCGATCTACATAAAAGACATGGTACAATATTTTCTAGTATTAGAAACTTTAAAAAGTATATTTTCAAGTTTCCATTGACTTTATATTACTTCTTCCTTGTTTTTTACACACACACACACACACACACACACAAAATGTGTATAACCTGACATAAGATTGATACTGTTTCATAGAAATCTTTAATGAGTATTTATTTATTTATTTAGTTCAGGACCAGGGATCAAACTCAGTACCCTGTGTTTCCCACGCTGGCACTTACACTGCTGAGGTATCTCCCCAGCCTTTTAAATGGGTTCATCTAGCATATTTCACATAATGCTGCATACCAATTATTTTGAGAGATCTTTATTCTTTATCCAAGATCATATAGCAACTTCTCTTGTCTTATGAATTATATTCTTTATTGTGGCCTACATGCTATGACTGGAGGTATTAGAATATTTTGAGTTTGCATAACTGAAAAAATATTTTACTTTTAATTTTCAAAGGTATGTTTGCTAAGTATAAAATGCAAAGAGGACAGATTTTGTTCTTCCAGTCCTTTAATTAGTCTAGTTTCTTAAAAACATTTTTTTCTAATGTGGAATAAGATGCTATTTAATTTTGTTCTTCCATAGTCAATATTTTTTATGGATATTATTTAATGAGGTTTTTCTTTACAATAAGTTTTGAACAATTTCATTTTTGTGTATCTTGGTATGATTTTATTCAAATTTCTTGTGCAAAATGTTCATTTTTCTTGGAAATGTGGTATTATAGGTTCATCTAAATTCAGAAATTTTAAATCTTTATTGCCTATCCATTTCTAGTTTAATTCTAATTATATGAATATAAATTTCTTTATTTTAAGACATAGTGGACTATAATGACTGATCTGTAAAATTTGTTCTTCATTTTTATAGTTCAATTTTTATTATTTTATTTTATTTTATTGTAGAACAAATAGCAATGAGGCAGTTTCAAATCAAATTAGTAGGACAGATTCAACAATTAATGCATTGCACATTGTTTTCATAGTGGGTTATTGTACAAGGTGCAGACATGATTATCTACAAACACTATTGGAGCAGATGCCTCTAATCAATGAATTAAGAGAATGTACCTGTATACCTATCTTTTTTTAAAAGCTGAATTATAGTACAGTTTCAATAATTAATACTTTATACATTGTTATCTTCCTAGTGGTTATCCATAGTACAAGAAGCAGAAAGAATATCCTGTCCAAAATCTATTAGTGTAAACCTCTCTTCTCATAGAATTATGCAAAAGTACTGCATATTTATCCTAACTGAACTGTTTATACAAACACAGAATGGTTCTTCCTTTGTATCCCATTTCACTGCAGAATTTCTTCAAAATTGGGTTTCCTCCATGTATTTCTATAATTGATTCTCTACTTCAGATGCTATGATTTGAAATGCTATGAGATTTCTTTTTTTATTTCAGAAATTATTTCTGCTTTGAGTTCCTCTTTACCTTTCTGCATTGGATTTCCCCCATACATTTCTTAATTTGATTCATTACTTCAGATTCTATGTATGCTGTTGTTTCTTTGCTTCCGCCTCTGTTAATTCCTTCATTTCTGTTAAACTAGTGTTCTCAGCATTTATTATTAATGGGCTTGAGGCCTGAGATTGCATTTTGCTCCTTGTGTTTGTCATTTTGTATAGCAGTGACCTTTGACCTTTGGTGTAGCGCTTTGGTGCAGTTACAACCTTAGCACGTAATGAGATTCGGGTACCAATCTATTAAAGTTTGAGATTATCCATTTATGCCTGGCCTGGATCTAGCTGTTGTGTTCAGTTCCTCTTTGCTGCAGCCCTTCTGGCACAACTGTGAGCCTGTGTTTCCCCTCTGTTATGTCCCTGGCCCAGGGAGCACCAGGGAGCGCTGAACCTCTCCCTCACACTCACCGGGCCGTGCTGGGCTGGATCAGGGGCTAGACGAGTCACAAAACTTCTCACTGGCTTGGCGGGCTTGGAGGCAGGGATCCAAGGAGTTGCAGGAGTGACGGGCTATGGTGGATTGGCCGAGAGAGTCTCAGAAATTCTCACTCACTCAGAGGTCTTGGGGGTGGTGGTTCCGGACTGTTCTTTATTTTTATCTTGGACAGTTCTTATCGTTATATTCATTTGTTTTTGTAAATAATCTTTTTTACAATGTGCAATCTATTATTATTGTTCTTTTTTATTTTTTATTTATTTATTTTTTGCCAAACCAGGGATTGAACTCAAGGCACTTCTGCTTGCCAGGGAAGCACTTATTATACTTGAGCCATCTTCCCAGCCCCTGCAATCATTATTAATCTCATACTATGTAGTCATTTGAGAAATACTTCTCTAAAATTCATTCTGTTTAAATCTTATATCTTTCACATTTCAATATTTGCCTACAATTTTTATTATGTTATGTAATTATTTTTCAATAAAGTTAATGAAAAAATTAATACAAAAGTATGTGTTTATTGCTATTTTTAATTTGTTAAATATTTTTCTTCATATTCTATAGTAACTTAATGTTTAACATATCAATACTTGATGGAAAATACCCATTCCATGTTGTGCCTAAAATGTTTGATATTCAGACAGATAATGAAGTTAAGAACAGCAACCTATGTTGTAGAGTAATAAGAATAAGCTTCTCTTCTGGAGGGTTAACAACCTAAGTTTGCAGACCACAAATTAGAGAAAAAGAAGGGCTGTAAGGTCAGCCAACATTTGGCCCTAACCTTTTAATATCAATGAAGACTCAGCACATAGTAGACCTTTACTATAACATCATGTAACTCACATGTGTCCCAAATTTTCTGATCAAGGAAATTATGGGCCCGCAGAGGAGAGTGATCAATGAGGTAGAGTGTGCCTAAGGAGAGTCATCTAAAGAGAAATCATTTTCTCAGGCTTTCACAAAGAGCAAATTGATCAAGCATGGCAGTGACTCATCCACATGGCTGACACTGACAAGGATCTACAAATTGTTGTACAGGGTTTAAGGATAAATCATGATTTGACTGACCTTGTGAGATACAAAAGTTCTATTTTTTATTATATAGTTCTTGCTTTATCTTGATCTTAATTATCCAGCAGAAAAGTATTAAAATGAAGTATAAAAAGTAAAGCCATATTAATACACAGAGCTGTAAAAGGCTCAAGTCAACAACTTCTGATATTGCCAGTCTTATAGAAAACCCACTACTATTATTGGCTACTGGACTACATTGGAATATTTTGGTGAATTCAAACACCTATAATATTTCAATGACAATGAAATGTTCTCTGACAAAAGTAAACAAAAAAAGGGGAGACAAATGAACAACCATTTTGCATGTGTATATGCACAATAGTTAGGTTAGATATACAACTACATTTTCCTCATTCAATGAATAGAAATATTTGTTCTAATAATGTTTGTGGATAGGATATCAGTCTGCACCTTGTACAACGAATAACCACTAAGAAAACAATATACATTATATTAATTATTGAAACTGTCCTATTAAGCAGTTTTGAAACTGTCTCATTGCTATGTGTTTCTCAATAAAATTATTCAAAAAATAAGAAATAAAAGACTAAAAAATGAAACAACTGCTTGGTACTTAGAGGAAATCCAATCAGAAATAATCTCTCAGGTTAAAAACTGAAATGACAGTTATAATGAAAATGCTCAGCAAAACTAACAGAGATAGATGAATGAGAGAGTATGATATGAAAATGAGGAAAAAACTAAAGATAAATATTTGAAAGAAATACAACGCACAAAATAGATTGAACCATATATCCATGAAATTAAAAATTCCACTGGAAGCTGAGAGAACCCTTTGAATAAAGCCAAGATGTACTTTCAGACCATGAATACAGGATTGTGCCTAAATGATTATGAAGGAAAATATCTCTTCAAAATAGCAAAGAACCAATAAAGAACAATTCAAACGCTGAAATATGACATAAAAATAACATAATAATAATCAATACCAATGAAAAAATGGGAGTCAACATTAATGACATAAAAATAACTATTTGTACTTGGAATAGCAGAAAATTTTGCAAGAATGGAAAAGGAATCTGACATACAGTTAAGTGAGGTATATAGAACTCCAATTAGCCATAATCAAAATAAATCTATACCTAAGCATATAATAATTAAGATCCCAGAAATTCAACACAATAATAGAATATTAAAAGCTGTTAGAGAAAAGAAACAGATCCCCTATAAAGGAAAGTTCATCAGAAACATGGTGGACTTCTCAACAGAAATCCTTGTCAAGAAGAGCTTGGAGTGAAGTATTTTAGGCCCTGAAAGAAAACGACTTTTGACCCAGACTGATGTATTCTGCTAAACTAACTTTCAAAATTTATGGAGAAATAAGATTCTTCCATGATAAAGAACCACAAAGAAATTCATGAGACCATCAAACCAATTCTTCAAAATGTACCAAAAGACATTCTAGACAGAGCTGAAAAATAACAATTCCAAGAACATTAGTAATAAACCACAAGGCAAGGGAAGAAATTAAACAGATTTAAAAGTTAGGGAGCCAGGGACAACCAGATAGCTCAGCAGACTAAAGCACCTGCTCAGGCAGAGCTTAGTGGCCAGAGTTCGATCCCTGGCATGCCGTGCCAGCCCCATTCCTGGGGTGCATTGAGACTGTGATTGAGACTAGGTGTGGTGGCACGTACCTGTAATCCCAGCACTTGGGAGGTTGAAAAAAGGAGAATCAGTATGAGTCCAATATATGTAGTGAGATCCTGTAGACTCTTAGACTCCATGCTAAATACCAAAATAGACAGATAAATAAATAAATATATAAATAAATAAAGTTAGGGAACCAACAGCAAGAAAATGATACAGATAAACCAATACACATATTACAACTTTTAATGTAAATGCCCTTAATTTACCTATCAAAAGACACAGAACAAGTCAAGAGACAAAGTTTTGAATCTGTAGTGCATTTTGTAACCACAGTCTCTATTTGATTGTTGCTGAAACTGCAGGGCTGGGTTCGTGACCTTCTCCTATACCTTTTGTTTTCAGTGAAATGTGCCAGCTTTCACAGAGACTGTTTCAGACCTTCCTCTAGTGTGGAACATTGCTTCTCCAGTGTAACAACTCACATTTCAGCCTTCTCTAGAGCCCTTGTTTCTTCCTTTGGTCTATTTTCCATCTTACACATTGTAAATTTGCTGCTTCCACAGACTGATATGTGTTGGTCCAATAAAATTAGGTTGCTTTTTGTTCCTTTGCCCTTTGTTGTCATTATTTAAGGTTGTAGCTGAAATCTAACACTAACTGTTCTTTTCCTTTTCTGAAAGATTAAATATGTCTGGACCTCCAAAACAGCTTGCAATTAGAATATTCATGTGCTTATGAATTTTGTTCCTCTCCTGAAATTCTCAGTTTCAAGGCCTCTCTGTGACTTTCTGTATCTTATACCTATACCCTATTTGTCCTAAGTAAATCACTGGCTTCTCTTAGGTGATTTTCTTTTTTATCTCTAAATGTGCCAGGTTATCATTAGCAAACTGTAAATTCTCATTTATTTTCTGTAGGTGTTTCAGCTGATCTTTTAAGGCAGAGATTTTCTTTTTATTTGTGTTTTTTCATTTCTTTCTTCATCTCATTTCCTGTTCTACCTTTCTTTGGTGCAGTATATTTAGAAAGAAATAGCAAGGAGATGGTTTCAAAACAGGTTAATTGGACAGTTACAATAGTCAATACATTGCATATTGTTGTCTTCATGGTAGTTATTCATAGTGTAAGATGCAGACATGATATCTTGTCAAAACAATATTAGTTCAAAACTTTCTTTTCACTGAACTGATAAAGTAGCTGTTTATCTATGCTGATATATATATATATATATATATATATATATATATATATATATATATATATATATTCACTACAAAATGGTCCTTTGGTTATATCCCCCTTTTTTGCTTAGTTTTGTCAGAGATGGATATTCCACTGCCATTCGAGTATTGTACATGCATGAATTCAGCAAAGTAATCCAATATAGTGCAGTAGTGCCTAATAGTAGTGGGTTATCTGCAGGACTAGCAATGTCAGAAGTTGTTGACTTGAGCCTTTTACAGTTCAACATATTCATATGGTTTTACTTTTCATACCTCATTTTTATGCTTTTCTGCTGGATGGTTAAGACCAAGATAAAGTAAGACATATAAACCAAGAAATGTAACTTTTGTGTGTGACAAGGTCAGTCAAATCCCCTCAGGATTTACCCTGAAACCCTGTAACGCAGTTGGTAGATCTTTTGTCAGTGCCGGCCATGTGGATGAGTCACGGCCATTGCTTGACCATTTTGCTCTCTGTGAAAGCCTGGGAGAACGTTCTCTCTAGGTGACTCTCCTTAGGCACACTCTACCACATTGATCATTTTCTTCTGTGGTCTCATAGTTTTCTTGATCAGAAAATTTGGGACACCACTGAGTTCCAGTACATTATGGGACAAGTTCTCCAACGTCCTGAGTCCTCACTGACCTTGGTGGTTGGCTGTCCTTGCAGCCCTTCTCATTCTCTGATTTTATGGTCTCCAAACTTAACAACTTAAATGATGGAGTATTAATTCTCTGTTGTGATGGTATTTTGTTTTCCTTCTCTGTTTCTTCTTGATTTCCCTCTTCTTTCAGTTCTTTCAATATCTTATTTAGTTTTATGTTTAAAGTCCTGCACTTCTGCTCCACTTAATGTTCCAATTGTATCTTATTATTTGGCTGCTTTTCCAACTTGTAGACTGCTTTTTTTTGTTGAAAAAGTTCTTTGAATTTTTATCCACATTGAAGATAATTCTGGTATAATTAGGATTTGGTAAAGATAAAAGTATCTATGATTGCTAAAATATATAAATTCTATTAGCTTAGTGGCACAGTGCCTGCCTGGTAAGTACAAGATCCTGATTTTGACTCCCCATGCTAGAAAAGAAAAGAAGAGAAAAGAGGAAGGAAGAAAGAAAAAGAACAAAAGAAAGAAAGGAAGAAAGGAAGGAAGGAAGGAAGAAAGAAAGAAAGAAAGAAAGAAAGAAAGAAAGAAAGAAAGAAAGAAAGAAAGAAAGAAAGAAAGAAAGAGTCAGTTGATTGCTAAGGAATAGGGAATGTAATTTATTTATTTATCAATTTATTTATTTGGTACGGGATCTAACTATGCAGCTAGAACTTGTAGTGAGCCTTCTTCCTCAGTCTGCCCAGCACTGGAATTTCAGGTGTGCACCTCCAAGCCCCATTTCAGTGGGTGAGACAGCACATGACTGGGGTTCTGGGGCCAGCATGGTAGTATGGTTTGAACTTGGGTCCTTACACTTGCCAGGCACGTGTTTATACCCCTGAGCTATCTCCCAAGCCCAGGAATAGGAAATTGTTTATTCATGACTTTCTTTTTTCTAAATCATCAATCTTATTAATATTGGTGCCACAACTTAAATCAGGTGCAACTGCCACCACGACATCTCATGATGTTTCTCAAGCTCACTAATTATTTTTCCAATGAAATAATCTACATGCAGTGGTGTATCACCTACACATATTTTATACCAATACCCCAAATTATTGCCAGTTACATTTTCACCCACAATGACCATGTCTCTTGGGATTTTTATACTTCAGGGGAGATACAATCAAGTGTCCCAACAGCTGTGTCACATGTACCATGCTTTCTTTGTTCATTTTCATACAAGTACAAGATCTGCTAGCTCAAGACATCCAGATTTATTCCGTAGCATGTTACCTGTGTTCATACCTTTGTATAGGAAATGTCTGGCATGGACTGAATTTATTGTGAGAGCTACTTCCACAGAAGTTCATGTTGCCCGCTGTTCAAGCACATCATAGCTGCTCAGAACATGTACAAACTCCCTCTCCAGCAGCATGCAGTCCTTCACCACAGTGGTTCCCCTCCTCCCTGTTATTAGGCCACCCCAGAAGATTGTCTAAGAAGGGCAACTCACAAAAGCCGCTTTGCAGAGGGCACCTCACAGCCTCACTGAGCTCCCAGGCCCATTTGGCCTACTCATCCCCTGCCAAGAGGTGGTTCAGGGTGCAGTGCCCATGGGGTAGGGCACAGCCAGTACTTGAGGAGACTTGAGGGGGCATGGGCTGAGGTGGGACAGGGGCCAAGAGGGATCAGAATTTACTTTGAAAACAAAAAGTGCCTTCCACTGATTTTTTAGAGTTACGGCAACCATCTGTACAGTCTAACTTCTTATTCTCTTCCTCTTATAGCTGTTGGCAATCACTGCCCATGCTTCCTCCCCATGTGCCTCAGTTACTTTTCACTTAGTGTCCAACACCGCAGATTAAGGAAGGAAAGGTTTATCTAGCTCACAGGTTGTGGAGGTTTCAGTCTGTATGCTGCTAGCTCCAAGGAAGACTGGCAAATGGTAGAGGATAGCAGTCCGTGGTGGCAGAAAACAGCAAAGAGAGAAGAGAGAAGCAGCAGCTGTGGTATCTAGCAAACCGTTCTTCCTTGCATGCTGAACGCGAAGACCAGAGCTCCTTGAGGAAAGTGCTGCCAGTCACTCTTCTTCCAGTCCCTCTATGTAATCTTTAAATGCTGAACCACTCGAAGGGCTTCCATGTTTGAGGGAGGGGCCTCCATGCCCTAGGGAAGGGAGGTGTAGAAATTCACAGTGCCCATTACCTCCTCTTGCACAGGTGAGGATGTATACAAAGTAAGAATCCTGGCTTTCTGCTGAGTCACTTAACTAAATTTCTAAACTTTTCAAGCTGAAATAATGTATCATTCACTATATCATGTAATCTCAGATCCACATAGACTTGGATGGTATATGAGTCAGGGTTTTACTAGCAGAACAGATATAACACAAGATGTACAAATGTAGAAGAAATTATAAGATTAAAAAAAAAGAAACTGCAAGATTGGCTTATGATGTTCAGTCACAGAGTTGGATGAGGAAGCTTGCAGAGGGTATCTGTACACTAAAGGATTTAGTCTAAGTTCTGGAGCTCACTGCAGTGTTTTGTGCAAGTTTGTATCAGGAGGCTGGTGGGTCTGCACCTGAAGGCTGAAGGATCCAAGGTGGAGGCTGAGGAGTTTGCACTAGAAGCCAGCAGATGATGTCCAAGCTAATTACAAAGACTGGAGCTCCTCTGAGGAAACGGAAAGCCCTTTTCTTCTAAAAAACAATTTATATCCTCTAAGTGATGAGTCACTCTAGGTGGGGCCTCAGTGCCCTAAGGTGGGGCCCCACGCCCTAAGGTGTGGAATGGCTGAGCTGATTTAGTCAACCTTCATTTTTTCAAGTTGACACAATCAGTCAACCACTACAGATGGGTCAGGTTTGGAATTTCATAGACAGGAAACCACATGAACTGCATCTCCAGTGATTGGCTTTTTTGCACTCTGCATACTGTTTCCTGGATACATTCATGTTGTGTCAGTTTATTATTTCTTTCAAGTTCTCAAATTCACTCATAATATTATTCACATATTTTAGCTTATTTCCACATTTAGCTACTATGATCATTGTTATAGAAGTTTTTGTGAGTGTGTCTCTCTTCACTATATCCTAAGGTGTAGGTCTTCTGGGAAATGTGCTAGTGATATCTTTATATGCATTTATTAGTTACTTTTTCAGGAAATGTGTCTCTTCAGGTCCATTACCCACCTTTAAAATTGGTTTATTTGCACTTATCTTGTTGAGTCAAAAGAGTTGTCTATAATTTTATCATATATAGAATTCAAAAACATTTTCTTATTCTGAATGATTTTTCTTTATTCTCTTGATAATATTTATTTATTTTTTTATTTTATTGAACTACAAATGTCAATCAGACAGTTTCAAGACACCTTAACAATACAGATTCGATAAATTAATACATTGCAAACTGTTTTCATAATGTTTTGGTATTGTACAAGGTGCACACATGATATTATATTTACAGATATTATTTTAGCAGATAGCTCTTATCAGTGAATTAAGAGTGTAGCTATTTACTTATCTTATTTTTTATACCTGAATTATATCAAAAATTTAATAATTATTTTCCTAATGGATGACCATAGTACTAGAAGCTGACATAATATCCTGTCCAACCACCATTAGTGCAGATCTTGCCTCTCATAGAATTATGTAGAAGCACAGCGTTATCTATCCCAACTGTACTGTCTATACACACACATCATGATTTTTCTTTCTACAACCCTTCCTTTGTCTACACCTGTCAAAGGTGGGCACTCCATTGTCATTCAACTAACTTAGGTGCTTGAACTAGACACCATAATCCAACACAGTCCAGCATTCTACAACAATAGTGAGTTATTCAAAGAAGTTGTAGACCATAGCCATTTACATCTCAGCTTAATATTATGGCCCCACGATGTATACTTCATTTTTATACTTTTCTGCTGGATGGTTAAGACCTAGATAGATCAAGACTTATATACCCACACATGAACTTTATATTTCTTATGTGGTCAGTGAAGTCCTCTCAGGGTTTATCTTGTAGTCTTGTACATTATTCTGTAGGACCTTTGTCTGTGTCATCCATGTGGATGAGTCACGGTCAATGCTTGACCAGTTTGCTCTCTGTGAGAGCTTGAGAGAAAGTTTTCTCTTCATGTGACTCTCCCCAGGCACACTATAGAACTTCAATCTCTTTCCTCTGTGGCTCCGTATAACAAGTAAAATCAATTGAGTCAGATAAGGCAAAGTGAATGGCATATGCTGCAGGATACTAATCAGCTTTTCTTCTGGATGGTTAACAACCTAAAATCACAAGTCAGAGTTGGAGAAATAGAAGAGCCACAAGGCCAGCCAACATTTTGGTCCTAGCCTTTCAAGGTCAGCGAAGACTCAGGACATAGGATAATATTATTTGTGATATAGCAGGTTTTAATTTCAGTGTCTTTTATGGGTATATATATATATATGTTTATTTTGTTGCTTGTATTTATGGCTCATATTTCTTAAGGATACATTTAAAACAAGATGAAAATTTACTCCATTGTTTTCTTTTTAAATTTTCATCATTTTAACTCATACATTTAGCTCCACTGTCTACTTTGAATTACTTTTTGTGTGTAGGGTAAGAAATAGGTCTATCATTAGGAATGGCAATATAGCTCAGCAGACCAAGCACTTGCATAGGAAAGTGCAGGGGCCAGGTCCCATCCCTGGCACCACATGCCATGCGGGCCCCCCCCCCGGGTGGGCTGAGCCAGCAATGGAATCGGGCGTGGTGGCACATGCCTGTAATCCCAGCACTAGGGAGGCAGAAATCAGGAAGATCACTGAGTCTGAGCTGTGCAGTGAGACCCTGCACAAAAACCAAACAAACAAAAAACATTTTAACAACATTGTTTTGATTCATGAACACGAGCTGCATTTCCACTTGTTGAAATCATTAGTTTCTTTCAGTACTAATTTTGATAATTCCAGTTTTACATTTAAAAAAAAAAAAAACCTGTTTTCAAAAATAATAATTGCCTATATTTTGTCCTCCAATTTATATCCATTGTGATATCGATCTACTTTATTCCCTTCCCACTCACATTGCTGTTTTCCAAGCCTGCTTCCCTCCTGCAGGCTGCTGCTCCAAGGTCCTTGCTTCAGCACAGGAGGGGCAGCCACCTGCCCGGCTGAGCCCTGGCTGCTCTCCTTGAGTCAGTAAGGTAGGGATGGTGCGATTTCATTTTCATTTATCTTGAGGTGTACACTGATTTTCCATGTGAATTCTCTTTGACTCATTGGTTATTATGAAATGTTGCTCATTTTACATTAGCCAAATAATTTCACAACATTTCTTGCCTTGTTGTTTCATCTTATTGTGGTCTGAGAACATATTTTGCATGATTTCCAAGTGGCTGAGGTTGGCTTTGCCTATGGTGTTCTATGTTAAAGCACACAGCCTCTGTTGTTTCTTCTCAGATTTGGTTTTTTAATTTTCATTAGTCTTTAGCCTGGGTCAGCTCTGTTACATTTAGTTAATGGCTGGGTGAAGGTCCCTTGTAAAATGCCTGTTTTTCCTTCACCATGGGGTACATGTATGACTTGCAGACTCCCATCATGATTTGTGGAGTGTTTTGCTCCTCCTTAATCCAGGGAAAATAGCTTGCACTTTCCTTCTCTGAATCCTGAGTTGGTTCAGCCATATGTGGCTGCACAGACCCGACTGCCAGGTATGTGTGGTTTTATTTTTTACCTTGTCATTAGTGCCACCCTTAGGTCAGAATAGCTTACTGTTGAACCAGTCGTTGGTGAGAGGCTATGCTGACACCTGTGGAGACTGAGATAGCAGCCTCAGCGGATGCACCTGCAGGTACACTTCTAGGTCAGCCTTGTACCCATGCAGTCTGGCCTAGCATGCCACACTGGAGCCACAGACGGCGAAGTGACTGATGCAGAAGGGCTCTTTTGGCCTTCTCTTTCACTGACTCTCTGTTACACTCCAAGGCTTACTGCTATTCTATCTGCTGTTACTAATGCCATGCAGCTCAAGTGTCTGGCTCTTCTGATTCCTCTTCATTCTAATTTTATGATTCCCCTTGCTTTTCTTCCCTTTGCATACTCAGGTATTCTAAATGCTCTGAACAAACTCCCTGAGCCATGGTCCTGGTGCTCGTCGCTATGGCCCCTCTCTCCTCTCATAGACAGTCTCTGCAGAGGACAGCTCCTCACTTCTCCTCAGTGGCACCATTCTTCTCAGTGTAATGGCGCTAATGGGTGGATGGAAGCCATGGACATCTCTGCTTGCTTCTGACATGGTCCCTATCCCATGAGTAGTGCACTTTAGAGGAAGTAATTGTGATCAGACCCTGGCACCTTAACTACCACATGGAAAACACAGGGGCTGCCCCATAAGGGGGCGTTTTTTTCCCATCTCTGAGACCACTCAAATAGCAGTTTCGTAGTGTGGAAGCTGGAACAGAGGAGCCAGGCCATGACCTGAACCTTCCCATTGTGACCAGCAGCCCACGGCTGAGAAATGAAGGAAATGACACCCATCTTCTTGTTTCTACCACAGGGAGTAGAAGTCTTGGAGCAGGCAATGGTATTTTGGACCTTCAATTGGGAAACAGTGTAATGTACTTCAAATGCTGGATTTTGCTGTTACTACTGGGGTTTGGTGTGTTGTAATTTTCATGAGTAAATGCTTTCTTGTCTATTATATTGAGTCTTTATAGTAAAACAATGAGAAACAGTGGGATTTATTTATTTATTTATTTATTTATTTATTTATTTATTTATTTATATTTTTTGGCAGAACCAGGGATTGAACTCAGGCCAGGGAAGTGCTGATTCTACTGAGCCAACTCCCCAGTCCCCAGTGGGTTTTAATTGTTATTTTAAAATAAGACATTTTGTCCAATTAAAGAACCGGTTTTATTGAGAAGAGATCCCTTCCAATTCCTTACCATTCTAAAATTCTCATTAATTTTTAAACATAATATTACTATAATCAGGCAAATGGATACAACTAGAGAGTACACTTGTAAATGAAATAAATCAGACCCATATGTACAAACATTATGTTATTTCACTAGTGTGACAACCTGAAAGAGTAAATTAAATCTGAAAGATACAATAGATACCATGTAAGGGAAAGAATCAGTTCAATGGGAAGGAAAACCTGGCATGAGGAAAGGGCAAAAGAAAGAAGAGAAAAAGATATACTTATCTATATATACAGGATAGCTTTGAGAATTGTACTGCTGATATCTGTTGGTCTATTGGCAGGAGCAGTTAATGTTTAAATTTTTAATTTTTTCTTCTCCTTTTTAAATTCTTATAACTTTTTCAAAACCTATTTTTCAGGTTTATATCTGGTAACCTAAACAACTAATTTGAAGATAACATTATGTAATTCAACAATCACTGTCAAATCCTATTAATTTGCTTAATTAAATTTCTTATAATTTCTAATGTTTTAAAAACCATTTTGTATTCTTTAAAAATAAAGAATGAAAAAAATACTACTGTAATTGTCTTAGTAAGTTATGTTTTCTTTTTAAAAATATATGTCTTGACAGAAGTTACTGATTCTATTAAGCTTTATTAATACTCAAATTTTGGATTAATTTGTTTTTGCTTTGTAGTTTATCTTTTTTTGTCTTTACATTTCCTTCCTTTTAATTGTCTTTATTCAAGACTCTACCAACATTTTGAGATGAAAACAAAATAATTTGAAAATTTTTATTTCTAACATAAATGATAGGTGTGCAGAAGTCCAAATCTTCCCCTAACTGTGGCTTTGTCTGCAGTTCATAACTGCAGTCATACATGTACCCCGTGGTGAAAGAAAAACAGGCATTTTACAAGGGACCTTCACCCAGCCATTAACTAAATGTAACAGAGCTGACCCAGGCTAAAGACTAATGAAAATTAAAAAAACAAATCTGAGAGGAAACAACAGAGGCTGTGTGCTTTAACATAGAACACTGTTATGTATGCTTTCATTTTTTATTTTATTGTAAATATTTCTAATTTGTTTGATTTTGAGTCTTTTGGGTTATCTATTGATACATTCATTTCTAACTTGGTTCTTTTTTATTTGCATTTTAGGACAGAATCTACAGGGTTTCACTGCATAGACTGAATTCATAGTAATCCTGTTTACAGCCTACCAAGTGATGAGATTACAGGCATGCACCACCACACCCAGTCTCAATCACCATCTCGGCGTGCCCTGGGGATGGGGCCGGAATGGCAGGTCCAGGGATTGAACTCCTGGCCCCTGCATCTGCCTAAGCATGCACTTTAATCCGTTGAGCTATTTGACCTGCCCTGATTTGCTGGTTTTAAACTTTATTCCATTTTATTCTAATACTTTGGCTCTAGTTCCTTGGGACATCTTAAGATTTGCATCCCAGATGGGTATGCAGCTTATTTTGTAGTGTATTATACATGCTCTGGAAAGGAATGTCTATTCCTGTAATAGCTCGACATAGAATTGTATAGTTGTCAATGAAGTTAAAATGTTCAATATTGTTTTTAGTTTTCCTCCATATTTGCTACATTTTTTGTCTTTCTCTTCTACCAGCTTTTTTTGTTAGATACATGGGCAAAATTGTGTGGTTTTGATTATGAATTTGTGTATTTTCCCTATTTAGTTCTGTCAATTTTGCTGCCTGTACTGTTGAGTTGTATTAGGAATGTAGAGATTGGAAAATGTCATGTCTATGTCTTTCAGATAGATTGATCCTTTTATAATATAACACTCTCACTGGACTCACATTTTCCTTGTTCATCTGATAGTAAACAGAGTTAAGTCAGCTTTCTTGAGTGCAATGTTTGCACATTACTTGTTTTTTTCAACAATTTAACTTTGTGCTAGCTTTGTTCTTTCATAAAGGTGGTGTTTTGTGAACAACACATAATCGGGTCTTGCTTATGTGCACATGGACAATGCCTGTCTGTACACAGGTGGTGGAACCATTTAGACTTCATGTAGTTCCCAGCATCACAGCGAGCAAGTGTAACATTTTGTCATTTGTGTCTTATTTGCCCTTCTTTTCCTTGTTACTTTGTTCTTACTGATTTGCTTTTTAAAATTTAGGAACTTTATTATATCATTTATATTCCATATGAGCTATTTAGTGATGCCTTTTGTATGTGTTTAGTACAGCGTCTACAGAGCCTCACTACACAGATTGGACTCAGTGATCCTCCTGTGTGCAGCCTCACAAACACTGGGATTACGGCTGTGCACCACTACTCCCAGTCTCAGTCTCCATCTCAGTGTGCCCTGGGGACGGGGCCAGCACAGCAGGCTGGGGACTGAACCCTGGTCCTTGTGTCTGCCTAAGCAGGTTACCTTAATCTGCTGAGCTATCTGGTTGACCCAGTGATGCCTTCTAACTTTAGTGTTTGTGCAATTTTAACCTAGTGTTAAAGTAGTTTAATTATATATATATATTATATATTACATATTATTATAATATATGTACTTATATGTATTATGCAATATATATATATTGCATAATATATATAAATGTATATATATAAATAAATGTATGTATATATATATATATATATATATATATATATACATACATTTATTTATTTGTTTATTTTTACAGAAAACTGAGGCCAGATGAAGCCTCTCTCCTGATGAGACGAGATCGGGCGCATTCAGGGTGGTATGGCCGTAGACTCTCCTGATGAGAGAAGGAAGGAGGAGGAGGAGGGCCCCAATGGCTACAGCGCCTTTATTTATATTCTCAGGAGGTTGAATGCCCAGTGAAAACTCTCTGTCTCCTGGGTGGTCCACATGGCTTGCCTCAGGCACCCAGAGTTCCTGAGACTAGAGCAGCTTATTTGTGCGACTGGCCTTGGGCACTGTGTGCTCCTGAGCCTGGTCTAGTTTCAGCCCCACAAGTGTGGTCATCTCCAGTTTCAGAGGCTCCCCGTATCACTCCCTTTTCTTTTTTTTGTGGTTGTAGGCAGAGGGTATTTAGTTGTGGTTGAAGGAACTGTGTTTGGGAGACTCTGTAGAAGACCTTCTCCTTCTGGAACCCTTTCCAGCCCGGATAAACCTGTTCAGTTTAGGCTGAAGATAGTACGTTTTTCTCTGAATCTTTGCACAGTGTGGGCCTCCTGTGTCCACACGTCATGTGTGCTCTTGGCGGGGACTTTGCTGGGGCCTGTTCCCATCTGCACATGCACTGGGTCACTGCTCCTTTCGGTGGCTGGCAGTCTGTGCATCCGCACACCCATGTGCACCTCCGCATGTGTGCACACACCCTTCTCCATGCGCATTCATTTATTCTCCTGTGGAATCCTGCTTCTACCTGACATTATTTGTGCTTAACTTGAAGATTTTATTATTTATTTGAGGGCAAGTATCCTGGCAAAGTTCCTGATTTATGTTTGTCTAAAAATGTCTTCACTTTAGTTACAAATTTGAGGAATATCTTGATAGATTCAGAATCCCAGGTTAGATGGTTTTGTTTCTCTTTCAACAGCTTAGAGAATCTGTTTTGTTGTCTGGCTCCACTATTTATGTTCTCTGTATCCTCGTTAGTCTTAAATTATTTCTTTTAATGTAACATATTTTCTATATGTGGATGGACGATGCTCTTAAATTTTGTCTTCACTTTCAGTGCTGGGCCATCTGACTATAAAGTGGCCATGTGTATTTTTCTTATTATTTTCTATTTGACTCAATTAGTTGATTCATTTCATCAGTGCCAGAGTTTTTCCAGAGGTTACCTTTTCAAATACCCCTTCCTTTCCCTTTTCTGTGCCTTACACACCTTCCATTCTTTTTTCTTTCTATTAGCTCTGTATGTCATATTGCTATTGCACTGTTTTGCAGTTCATGGATCTTTTTCCTGTGTCCTTACTTATGCAAAATTCAAGAAATTATATTAGTTTTACATGTGCTCTGGCCTATCTAATTCTTTGAGAATTTTATTTCTACATTGAAGTTCCCTGTTTTATTAGTTGTCTTCACCATTCCTTTGAATTTATTGACTACAAAGACAACAACACTTATCAGAAGACTCTTTCCCGCTATTTTGATTTATTTCTAGGTGTTACAATGGAAGGGCTGAACTGTTTTTACTGTCTATCTCCTGGCTGGGTTGAAAGTCTTTGCTGTACTGCTTCTGGGAGAGATTACTCACCAGCCCTACATTCTACATGGGGACATGCTTTTGCAGGTTGGTGGGACAATGGGAAGGTAAGGGGGAGACAGATCGATGGAAGTTATAGCAATTAGCTCATTTGTTTGGTTTCATTTTAGGCTGGGAGAAGAGTGGTCACCTCCACTCCTAGAAGGCCACTAACAATCACTAAGAGATGCAATTAGTATCACCTATGCAGCCAGCAGCCTCAGTTTCCCCAGTTTTGGATGAGCTCTGTCACATGCAGCTCTTAGGAACTGTTTAACAGCATTCTGAAGACAGAGCAAGAAAATGATGCCTGCTGCTGACCACGTATCTCCCTGGAAAAGATGGAAATGTTACTTCTTAAACATGATAGTGAAAAATAAAAATCCTTACTTGCTTTGGCAGAAGAAAATTAGACTCTGTTTAGTGTTGATTAATGTCATGGGCAACAATGCCTTTTCCTCTGGGCATGGCTTTATTTCAACGGCCATTGAATCCTATTGTAATCTTATTGCTCCTTATTTGATTTAAATAAATGTTTAAAAATACTTTCTGTTGTGTAAAGCAGCACATGGCTTTGGGGGCTGCACATGGCTTTCCAATGATACACAGCAAACGAGGAACAAAAGCAGGAGTTAAATTCAAGGACAGAGGTTCCTGATGTGGCTGAGGTACTGTCCCCTTTGCGGTTACAGGAGGCCACCCATGTGCAGGGGCTGTGCTGCCCCAAACCATCCTGTTTCCTCTGTTCCACTGCCCTCTGCTAAAATTAGCACTGGACTGGAATCACATGTAATGGACATCAGGGCCCCCAGGGGTGAACGCTTTTGGTTTTCACTTAATGTATGCTATGTATTGAGTTGTTTCCCTGAAATCCATATAAAGACCTCAGGTACCTGAAAATGTGACTTTATTCAGAAATAGTGTCATGGCAGATATACTTAATAATATTTTATAAAAGAGATTGTGTGATTAGTAAGATAGGTGAGTCCCAGGTGCTTATCATTGAGCTGAGATCAGGAGGGTGAGCCTGACTAGCAGAGAGGAGCAGGTCATGCATGACAGACACTCGAGGCCCATGCGAGATCATGGGTGCTCTGCACACGTAGATGCAGAGTGTTCAGCACCCTCCTCAGCCTCCCAGCTGGGGCCGCCCTCCTGATGCCACATCCTGAATTTCCAAGCTTGAGAACCAAGGTGATAGATTTCTTCTGTTTAAGTCAGAAATAGTTTACACACCTACAGTTCCCAACATAGTGATGGCTTTCCTTAAGTTCTTTCTTGCTTTCTTTTTTTAACTTTGCATGATACAAAAATGATAAGCCTTCCATAAAAGCCATATTTGAATTTGAGTTTCTCCTAGTTCACAGTATGATGCTTTCTCTTGGTGCTGAGTGGCAGCCTTGGGCCAGGCTTCCGTTAGCCATGAGGTTGGTGCCACGGCACACGTCCACAGACCTGTGCTGCAGAGCAAGTGCGCTTGTAAGTTAGGTAGGGTCGATGCATGTTTGAAGTTCAATATTTTCATTTTATAACAGGCTTCTTGGGACGTAAACCTGTTATAAATCAGAGTACCTGTCTGTGTATGTGGCAAAGTGGGCACTTCCCTGATCTCTACAATTACTAATGACACCATTAGCACCTGGGGCTGGGACGAAGGGGAAAGCAATTGGTATCTGTTTTCCTATAGGAAAATCAAGGTGGGCATTGGTCATTCTGAACATTTTCAGTTTGCTGCAATCTAGTTTGTTCAGCAAGTGTTATATAGCAGGCACTCTGCTAGGTTTACTGAAGTAAATGAAAATGCACAATCAAGAAAAGCAGCTAATTATGCTATGTGCAAGAGGCATGGGTGTGTACATGGCTGCCAGGAAAGGGAAGTCAGAGGAAAATCTCCTGAAGACATCTGGCTGAGACAGCATGAGTAGGAATTAGCTAAGAGTGGAAGAGTGGCACACAGTCAACAGCTCTGAGAAGTGGAGCAGCGTCTTCCCTTGCAATCACAGGAAGGGACAGATGTGCTGACAGGAGCACATTGACACATGCCCGCCTCTGATCTCCACCCTCACACTGTGTACAGCCACAGGTAGCAGCCTTGATCTGAAACACAAGAGCCTTTTCCAAGGCCTATGCTACATCTCATGCCTCCTTTCCCCTCCAGCGACAAGCTTGTGCCATTGGATGATAAACACAAGGACAGGGGATCTCATGAAAACAGTGTGACATCTGCTCATTTCAGAAAATTTGCATTTGTGTTTAAACATGTGAAGACACATGATTTTTGTTAAGTAATGAGTTGAGAGAGCGCAGGGAGGAGGGACCAAGAGTGCACTCAAGGCAGCAGTGAGATGGGCACAGAAGCGTGGTCCTGGAGGACCCCAGGCTGCGAGTGGGGTACTGGAGGCAGGAAGATGAGTGGGTTGGAAGAGGCAGTTTGGTCCTCTGGGGCACTGGCCTGGAAGGCTGGGGCCTCAGGAAGGTCATCTGTGGGGAAGAGCAGCCTGCCAGATGGACCCAGCAGCAGTGAGACCCATGTCCATGTGGCCCAGCAGTACTCATGGTTCGTGGGGCAGCAAGCCATTCTGGCAGCATCGTGGGAGCTGGTGATGGCACAAGCAGCAGAGAGAAAGGCCACTCTGGCCTCCCTTCCTTACCTTAGGGTTTTGAACCCTCTGGCCATCCAGGTCGAGAGAAGAACTGCATGCTCTTGGCACATGTGTAAATACTTTGGGGTTGGGAGGAAGAGGCCAGAAGTGACCAAAGTGTTGTCTGGGTCTGCAGTATTTAGAAGGGAGATGCTCATCTGAAAGCTCAAGTGATTTCACAACACCCAGGTGCATTCAAAGGTTAACAGGTAAAAATATGCTTACTGTATTTTAGAAAAAATGAAGCAACCTAATGTTTAAATATAGGATGAGTAAATAAAATAAACACGATGTCTCAGTAAGATGTAATATCATAAAGTCCTGAAAAGCTTTGGGATTATGAGATGACATTTGGAGATGTTAGGAGAGAAGGTAAGATAAAAATGTGGGATGCAAATATTGAAGATAGCAAGTTTTTTAAAATGAGGTGGTAACACATTAATGGCTCTTGTAATGTTTAGTATTTTGTGAGGATTTTTTTTAAAAAAGAAACAATAGCAGAATTTATTGCAGTTAGGGTGAGCATTGACTTGCGAATCTTTTTTTGAGTAAAGCAAAATCTGCATGTTTGGGATGCAGTCAAAGAAGCTCTAAAAGTCATATTGTACCTTTGAGCTTTATTAAAATAAAAGTGTAACTGCACTGAACAGAAATACGTGTTGTCAATAACAAGTTTGGCTTCTGAACATGGGATTACTGGTGGTTTATTTTTTTTTTTATTTTTATTTTTCTGAGACTTTAAATTTTTCTATCACATCACATCAACTTAGCCCATAGAAAGCCAGCCACAAACCCTACTATAAAAGGAAAGAAATGTTATCGCTGGTTATAACAAGATGATGGAAAGATAGCTTATTGGTGGAATCGCTTTGTCTCACTGTGATACACTTTGTAAGATATTAAAGGAGCATTGTCTTAAGACATGTATTCTTCTGGAATTGATTGTTTTAAAGTAGGAAAGCTTTTAAAGCACAGAAAAGTGAAAGACAAAGGAAGGGCACCCTTGCTCTCTATTGCTGCATAACAGACAATCATAACTCAGCGGCTGAAAAGCACACATCTCAGTTCTGTAGGTCAGAAATTTGGGTACCACATGTAGTTTTCTGTGCATCATCAAGGAAGGAAGAAGTTGCAGAGCTACATCGTTGGGTTCTCTTCCAGGCTCCATGGTTTGGCAAGGCCAACCTTTGTGGTGTAGGACTGAGGTTTTCTTTTCTTGCCAGCTATTGGTATGTGCTGTATTCAGTCCTTAGAATCCTCCACATGTCCCAAGTAAGTACTGAGAGACCTCCCTAGAAGTGAGTTCCTCTGACTCTTCTAGTCCGTTTTGAAAGGAAGAGCTCAGTCCTTTGGAAGGCTGCATGTCATTTGTTCCAACCACTGGGTACCAATACTGCCTCCTTAAGTCAGATGACTAGAGCTTAGCTCATATCCACAAAGTCTGTTCCCCACATTAAGGGCTGATGGTATAGCTGGCAAATGGTCCTCTGGGAATGTGAAACTGTCTTATTGACCTGTCAACCACCAGCTGTTCTGCAGGATGCAGCTGGTGGTACTGTTCTGACTGATGCACTGCATAGGTAACATGCATGAGTCCAATGCAGATTAACGGAAATGACAACTAATGACAATTAACATGCTTATTGAATACATTCTGTACAATTTTATATCATTTATTTATTAACTGGATCATCTATACATTGCTCCAACACTATTTTCCTGGCCTCTCTGATGTGCCAGTATAGCATATGTGGACCAAGTGTGAATTCCTATTTTTCAGGAGAACTTGAAATCAAGAGGAGTTAAATTTGGTCATGGTCCCTGGATTTTGAGCGGCAGGACTGGAACCTATCCTGGTCCTGTTTGCTCCTTCAAATTGCTTTCCCAGTCATCAGCACATGTACATCTTCAGATTGAATGGGTGGGCCAAAAGTTGAGACAGTGAATGATTTTTAAGACCCTAGCACACTGATGGACTTACTGTACTTTTGGCAAAATAACGTGGCTCAGTGCTTTGGTCTGAGGGTCTCAATCACATGAAGAGAAAACTTTCTCTCAAGCTCTCACAGAGAGCAATCTGGTCAAGCATTGGCCATGACTCATCCACATGGATGACACAGACAAAGGAACTACAGAATAATGTACAGGACTACAAGATAAACCCTGAGAGGACTTCAATGACCACATAGGAAATATAAAGTTCTTCTGTTGGTATATAAGTTTTGATCTACCTAGGTCTTAACCATCCAGCAGAAAAGTATAAAAGTATAAAAATGAAGTATACATCATGGGGCCATAATATTAAGCTGAGCTGTAAATGGATATGGTCGACAATTTCTTTGAATAACTCACTATGGTTGCAGAATGCTGGACTGTGTTGGATTGTGGTGTCAAGTTCAAGCACTCAAGTTAGTTGAATGTCAATGGAGTGCTCACTTTTGACAGGTGTAGACAAAGGAAGGGTTGTAGAAAGAAAAAATCATCATGTGTGTGTATAGACAGTACAGTTGGGATAGATAACGCTGTGCTTCTACATAATTCTATGAGAGGCAAGATCTGCACTAATGGTAGTTGGACAGGATATTATGTCAGCTTTTAGTACTATGGTCATCCACTAGGTAAATAATTATTGAATTTTTGATATAATTCAGCTATAAAAAAAAGATAAGTAAGCAACTACACTCTTAATTCACTGATAAGAGATCTGCTAAAATAATATCTGTAAATATAATATCATGTATGCACCTTGTACAATACCAAAACGTTATGAAAACAGTTTGCAATGTATTAATTCATCGACTCTGTATGGTTAAGGTGTCTTGAAACTGTCTGATTGACATTTGTATTTTAATAAAATAAAAATAAATGAAAAAAATAAACAAACAAACAAACAAATAAAAAAACAAAACTCATGCTGAAATTGTATCCCCATGATAAGTATTAGTTTAATTTTGGCATTTAGAAGTATGCTTTTATGCTATTGGCAGCAACCCTGAAGTGGGCCTCCTGCCCACTAGTGGTCCTAGGACCACACTAGTGTGATTCAGCTAGGTATAATAAGCTGACCACCTGTTAGAAATGTATTTAAGATTAAATTAGACTATATGGGTGGGATCCTAGTCCATCAGGAAGTGAACTACAGGACTTATAGAAAGTTAAGGTATATTTGGCCTCACCATATGATGTGTTGCATTCACATGCAGCTTTGGGGAGTGTCCCTACAAGCAAGAACTGTCTTTTCAGATTAAGCCGTTTGATCATTTTGTACTTCTCAACCTTTATGAACCTTTATGTTTATAAATTATTTAATTTATGATATAGAATTAAGATAAAAGAAGGACATAGACCCCCATGATCTCAGGAATCACTCTTCTGTCTTGAAGCGCTGCTCTCTGCACCAAGCTCCTCACTTCTGTGATGCTGTAGGAATCCCTGGCAGGGGACCAGTGACAACATACCCCAAGAAAATTGAAGGAAGGCCTGAGAACTCAGCCTTAAATTTTTTGTTTTTGTTTTTGTTTTCTGTATTTTAGGGAAGGACTAGTAGATAGGACTCATAGTGATTTGTTTGTTTACAGCCTCCTA
This sequence comes from Ctenomys sociabilis, assembly GCA_004027165.1. NCBI lineage: Eukaryota > Metazoa > Chordata > Mammalia > Rodentia > Ctenomyidae > Ctenomys > Ctenomys sociabilis. The sequence continues at coordinate 65,077 of PVKA01002322.1, read as the reverse complement.
AAAGCTGAGATTACAGGCATGCTACCATGCCCAGTCTCTTTTTTTATTTCCACATTTTAATAATTTTTAGTTATCACATGATAATTATACACACTTATGAGTACAGTATAATATTTAGATACATGTATTCAATTTATGTATTTTTGTTTATTTATTTTTTTAAATAATTTTATTGAGAAAAATAGCAGAGACAATTTCAAAACTGAATAGGACAGTTTCAATAATTAATACATTGCATATTGTTGTCTTAGTGGTTATTCATTGTACAAGGTGCAGACATGATGTCCTGTCCACAAACACCATTAGAACAAATCTTTTTATTCATTGAAGTAAGAGAATGTAGCTATATATCTATCTTATTTTGAATATATAAATACAAAATGATCCTTCATTTGTATCCCCATTTTTGTTTACTTTTGTCAGAGAAGGGTATTCCATTGTCATTTAAATATTACAGGCGCGTGACTTCAACAAAATATTCCAATATAGTCCAGTAGTCCATAATAGTAGTGGGTTTTCTATAGGACTGGCAATGTCAGAAGTTGTTGACTTGAGCCTTTTGCAGCTCAGCATATTAATATGGTTCTACTTTCTATACTTTGTTTTTATACTTTTTATCTGGATGGTGAAGATCAAGGTAAAGCAAGACCTATATAACAAGAAATGTAGCTTTTGTGTCTAACAAGGCCAGTCAAATCCCCTCAGGATTTATCCTGAAACCCTGTACTTCAGTTTGTAGAGTCACATGGAAAAAAAAAATTCTCTCAGGCTTTCCCAGAGAACAAATTGGTCAAGCAATGGCCATGACTCATCCGCTCAAGCAATAGCCATGGCTGACACACACCCAGTCTCAACTGCTGTCTCAGTGCACTTCAGGGGCTGGGGATTGAACCCCTGGCCTCTGAGCGTGCTTGCAAGTACTTTAATCTGCTGAGCTATTTGGCCAGCCCCTTGGCCATTAGTCAAGGTGAAGCAAATTCATCCATAGTGGTTTGGAGTTTAACCATGATCTTTAAAGGCCTTGCTCTTTGCTTGCGTTTAGCACCTTAGCTACCAGATAGGCAGCTTTGAAAATTATAGGAAACTAATGTGTTCATCACATTTCTTACTTTTCTCCATCTGTGTCATTGTCATTGATCCATTCATACTTTTTATTCACCTCGTGCACAGAAGAGGGCTTTTTTCTCTGTACAATGTGTGTGATAAATGGCCCTCCAGTGTGATCTGGCCTCTGGTGTCCAGCAGCTCACAGCTAGTGACAATCTAACATTCTTTACTTTGATTTTATTTTCAAAATCTTTTCTTCTTGGAGGAACCTTATCTAGCATCCTTTGTATCAAATGACTGCTGTTTTATATGTCTGCACAGAATTTTAGGCTTTCTTGGTGCTTGAGTTAATAGGAAATTAGGGAGATTGAACAAAAATCAGCCTGATTCCTCACCAGACACTGTTCACTCATCCATTCAACACAGTTTCACTGGGCTCTCTAATGTGCTAGAAATTACAGGATGTCAAGGTGAATAAGGCAAGTATCTGCTTTCCAAAAATTCCATATGCACTGGGGAATATCCGCAGTACAAGGAAGTGGTAATAAGGATCATGAGTGGAATAAGCACTTTAAAAGCCAAAGAAATACACACAATATGGTGGAAGCTAACTCTTCCCCAGGAGTCTCCTTGGCATTGGCTCCCACTCTCCCCTCCTCTTGCCTGGGATGGCTCCCATGCAGCTGACACTGTCTCTGCCACACCTAACCTTCCATGCAGTCCCACCACACCTGCTGTTTCTCCCTTTTCTGGAGCTCTTGTCAGGGCTTCCCTACTTCTCACTTCTATGTGTGCCATGTATGAAGCCAAAGCAGAGTCAGGTTTTTTTCTGGAGGTTGCATTCCAAGACCCCCAGTGGATGCCCAGTACTTTAGATAGCACCAAACCCTACACACTCAATATTTTACTCCTATAATACAACTTATGAGAAAGTGTAATAAGTCAGGCACTGTACAAGGTTAATAATAAGTGCATTTCCTTAGATTTTAGTAACCCTAATACATGACTCTTGTTTTTGCTTATTGAAAACTTCCACCCTTTCATTTGAAAGGAGTACTTACTGACTTGTTTTTGGCATATCCCAGTTGCTAGCATCATTGCTACTGTCATGGTTTGATGCCATGATTATGTAAAATAAAGGTTTCTTGAACACAAGCACTGTGACACTATGGCAACTGAGTTGACAATTTAGATGACTACCAAATAAATGATACATGAGGGATGTATTAGCATTTTCTTACAGTGAGTCTGGAATGTGCCTCAAACAGTCATGTGTTAAAGTTTCTGTCTCCAGCTGCTGGTGCTATCTGAAGGTAGTGAAAATTTTGGCTGGTAGGCTTAAGTGGAAGAGAAGACCTTCCTGGCCAGCCTGTGAAGGGTCTGTTTCATCAGTGGGTCTTCCAGGGTCTAGCTGTCATCCTCTGCCTCTGCTTCCTGGCTGCTATGAGGTGAGCAGATTTCCTCTTCTGTGCTCTTCTGCTGACACTCTTTGACTAATATGGGACAAATCACATCCCAGGCGTGATGGAGCAGTTTCTCAGAATGGTATAAAATGCAAACCTTATGAAATGTAGTTTACTTCTACATTTTTCTACTTGATATTCGCAGACCATACTGTCCATAGGTAACTGTACCTTCAGAAGCAAAACAAGAGGCAAGGTGAAACCACTGTGCATGAAAATGAGAGGAAACCAGAGGGCATGCTGGCTTCCTAGCAGGACACAGCACACAGGCCCTCACTCTGTCAGGCACATTATGGTTAATCTTGTGCTAATCTTGCCTTACAAATTAAGCTTTCTCGTAGAGGCCATGTATAAGAAAAAATCATCATACATGCATTCTCCACAGTTCTGGTCATCTGTTGGAGTCTTGGGCTGTGTTCTTCAAGGAGAAATGAGGGCTTCTGTCTCCACTATGGCTGCATCTGCTGTTCCTGTCACCTTCATCCTTCTAGAGCCCACCACGCTTCCATCACCTTGCATCACCTGGCATCCCTGGGATGAGCCCAGGCTCATATCTTCTGCCTGCCCTTCAGGTTGTCTTGAGGCCCCTCTGCAAAGACACAGTGCCCACTCTGTCTATGCCATGTGTGGGAGTCAGAACTCCCTTCCTGACACCCTCTCTAGCCACTTGAAAGACTGCCCACTCAAAGCCTGAATATATAATGGGGTACATAATAAAAAAATCATCATTTTTGTTGAAAAGGCTTCCTACATTTCAAAAAATTGCTGTAAGAAAAGATTACATCTTTGTTGCTGTAGCCTTATGGACCAGTGAACGTACTGTGCTGAATAAATGAAGGATAGATTTGTTTTTGTTTTAATTTTTTATTTTTAAAGAGAGTACAGAATAGAATTAAAACAGAAATTACAAGTGATACAGAATTTTGCTAAAGAAAATAATCTAAGTTTCACAGTACTTGCTGTAATGCACACATAGTGCTATCTTCAAATTAGTCATTCATATTACCAGACGTATGCATGAAAAATTGGAAGAATCTTTTTTTTTTTCCCTCTGGAACCAGGGATTGAACTGAGACCCTTGTGCTTGCGAGGGAATGGCTTATTCTGCTGAGTCATCTCCTTGGTCCCCAAAATTGGAAGGAGGAGGAGGAGAAGAAGAAGAGAAAGAAGAAGAAGGAGGAAGAGGAGGAGGAGGAGGAGGACGAGGAGTAAGAGGAGAAGATGAAGAAGAAGAAGAAGAAGAAGAAGAAGAGGAAGAAGAAGAAAATAATATATAAGAAATTAAGAATAAAAGATGAAATAATTGAAATAAAGGAGAAAAAAAAATAAGCACTGGGAGGAGCCTCCAAGAATTTAGAATGATCTAAGCTGTTCTAACCTCACAAGTTAGTTTACTGGTGTGTGTCACGTGTTTTCTTGATTTGCTTAAAATATTAGAAAAAGATTGAAATTTTCTCAGCCACTGTTGAAAAGGTAAATACTGGGCAAAGGAAATGAAACAAATAAAATTACAAAGGTGGATGCATGTAAGGTCGACTGAGGAAAGAAAGGCCAGCCTTCCACATCTGTGCTTCCATATTTACAGGTCCAGCCAATTGCACATTGAAAGTATTTGGGAAAAGGTGTCTGTACAGGTATGTGTGTAAGTTTCTCTTGTAGTGTTCCTTAAGCAACACAGTATACCAACTGCATACATAGCATTTATGTTGAGTTAGGTATTATACATTTGCCAAGTCATAATTTTAAATCTATGGGGAAATATACATGAGTTGCACATGGATGTAACACTGTGTTTTACAAGGAATGAACTTCTCAATGTTGACCTCAGAGGTTCCTGGACCCAATCTCTGCCAGGCATGTAAGAGCAGCCTTTGTTTCCTCAGGGCCTCCTTTACCTATTTACTCCTACATTGAGCACTCTGTCAAGTTCTGGTAACATTGGGATGAATCTGAGAACTTTTGCACCCTCAGAAGTAGCTGCCTCCTGAGAGAAATAGACACACCCATTGTGGTACCCAAGGGAATATGGACCAGCAGGTAGGGCCTCAAGAAGGTGAGGGCTGAGCTGAGGCTGGTAGACATCAGCCCAAGAGCAAGGAGTCTGAAAGGTGGCAGGCACAGAAAGCAGGTAGCAAGAGACTCTCACACGTGTATCTCAGCTGTGACCAGTAGATACATTAAAAACTACCTTTCTTTGAGCTTTCCCTGATTTTTCTCAATGAGAATGCTGACTCAGATTGTAGCAGTGGTACTTTGGAGATGAAGCTTGGCTGAGCCTGCAGAGCAGATGAGGCATGGGTGTCTGTACCCCAGCCAAGTCAGGCATCCTCATCCCTTGCAGTAGTGCACCCCACAGCCACCAGGTCCTGGGAGGTCCAAGGGCAGCACCTTAGAAGGGAAGTGAGGTAAAGTGGGGTCTTGCCAGCACTCACTAATCCAACACAATGGCTGTCTTCGTAAGAAGAATCGGGGCCCAGACTCATACAGAAGGATGATGTAGGGGTGTGGTGGCCTCTGAAGGCCAAGAGTTATAGCCTCTGGAGAGGCCAGCCCTGCCCACACATTGACTTTGGACTCACAGCCTCCAGGCTGCTTTCAAGCCATTTGGGCTGAGCTGACCACCTGGGAGTGGTCAAGGTGAATCACTGAAGCAGGTGTGATGGAGAAAATGTGACATTTTCTGAGATAAGATCATGCTTTGGGACCTATGAACTTTCCTGGTATTTAGGGAAAATGATTTTGGCTCCCACATAAAGAAACAGAGAGCTTGATGAGTGAAATAAGCATACCTGTGCCTGTCTTTCACACAAACCCCCAGCTCTTGTCACTTGTGTCTAGAGCCCAGACTCTAGAGTTTGCAGTTTTAACAATTTCCCTCATCTCTTCTGCAATTATTTCACTTTCTGTCATGGTGTTGTCCAGGAAGAGAGGCTGGACAGCAGAGATCTACTGCTTTAGCTAGAGAAACACTGGGCCACACTGGCCAGAGACTTTTCTGCTGTGTATGAAAGCACACGGAGGGGCAGAACCCTGACATGGTGAGGGCTGGTCAGGAGTGGAGCTGGTTTACTGGGATTCGGGTGCTGAGGGGAGGTGGACAAGCTGGGGTTTAGTGGGAGAGTGTCCTCAGGCTGGTAGCTGGTTCTTGAAGGGCAGACTCTTGCCTTGTGCTATGGTTTTGTGAAAGACAAGGATAATTTACAAATGCATCCTAGTTAGTTCATAGAGCATTTCCAAAGCACCCTTCCTGGGAGACAGGTCCACTGGCACCAACTCCATTCATGAAGATGCAACACACCCAGCATGGCTGCTCTCAGGGCCTTGTGTGGCTGGCCTAGACCCCAGAGCCTCCCTGCGTTCATGCTTTCTGCTTGGCAGGAGACACAGATTTCAGGTTGACTTTCAGGGTTTCCTTGATGAAGATGCCTGGGTCCTGAGCAGAGAGGCCTGGGGCTTCTCTGTGTATGAGGCTGTCAGGGAGCCTTCCTAGGCAGCTCCCGAGGTCCCAGGGAAACGAGCTATGTAGGAAGTAGTCTCTGCTTGTTTGTATTTTAGGAAGGGAGGCCTGCTTGTGCACTCTGCTACCCAGTCAGCACCAAACCTCACAGTATCCATCCTTCTCTGGTGGAAGTGAGGGCAGTGCCCTGTCCTTGAAATGCCTGTTCAGTTGCTAGGCAGGCCAGACAGAGTTTGCATGCCACATGCTGCAGGAGCTTCAAGACAGCCTTCCTCGCTTCTGGCCATCCTGAGGATGAAAGGGGAGGGGCTGATGGAATATAGGAGCAACCATGCCTCCAGCTTTCCCAACATGAGCCAGGCAGGCAAAGCCCCGCATGACCTGGCGGTTCTGTGGTAGCTGTCCTACTCATTGCTGCATGCATCCCTTTGCCCGCACTCCCAGCTGAGTTCCTTTGAGTCCACAATTCTTTCTAAGCCATAATGCACGTAACGTGTGCAGAAGGGTATGAGCTGCCAACTGTGAGCACTTTGTCACCTTTCCCACATTTACAATGTTTTTGGTAAACTGTAACTGTTTAGATAGCATTTGAAGATTTTATGTGTGTCTCTTTTTTCCCTGCCCCCACCCCGGAGTGTCCGGTTTTTAACTCTGACATTTAACACTCATGTATATATTCTTAAAATGCTCACTGCATGTCAGAAGCTTGTACTACAAATATATATGTGCTCATATATTTATTTGTATATATATGTACACATATGGGAATTCTTTGACTTTTATGATAAAGAATTATGATGAACTCTTGCCTATGTCTTCTAGTACATGGATCAAGAGCCTTGGGAGCAGATTGTTTTTCAACTAGACTCAGAGATTATTACACAAAACAATGGCATGATAGAATAAAGAGATCACAGTGTATCACACGTGGTAAGGAGAAATATTTTCCATGGGAATGCATGCAGGCAGTCACATATATCACATACACATATGTGTTGGTAGATTGCAGACTTTGCTACATTATGTAAAGGGGTTTTCTGCCAGAGTCCAGGTAATAGGAGTGTGAAAGCCATAGATTTAGTTGTAATCCTAAGAGGAAATTGCTGTTCATTGGGTGGCTTGTTTTTCCACTTGCCAGATATCTCTAGATTCACTGCAAGTTTTATTTTCCACTCCCATCTTTTTTTTTTTACCAGCTTTGTAAGGTAGAAGCCACGTCTCACTATGATTCCAGTTTGTCTTTCCCAGGCCGCCGTTGCAGGTTGAACAATTAGCTATATTCATCTGCTATTTAGGTTGCCTATGCATATGCATATCCTTTTACCATTTGTTTATTGTTTTATAAATATATTCATGAGGCATGTACACTTATATATTTGATGTCAATCCCCCTTTTCTGGTATATTTATAACTAATCTTTTCCCTGTCTCCTTTTTCTTTCACTGTATTTATGATTCACACTTACATGTAACTAACTTTGTATTTTAACACATCAAAAATAACTTATCACTCTACATATCATTCCCTTAGGCTCCTTTCTAAGGAATCCTTCTATCTGGAAGCTAGGAAACCAGTTTTCCATGACTTTTATTGACTACTCAAAGTACTAGTTAACTCTGTTCCATCTGTGAGTTAACTCTGTTCCATCCACTGATACCCCAAGCCTTTCCCATTGACTTTTCTGTACTTTGTGTACTAGATTATGTGACTGGGTTTCCTCTTCTCCTAGGGGTTCACCTGGTCCTTCAGTAACACCATAAAGTCTAACGGTGGCTGTCACACACTAAAGGCCAGGGGCCTGGTGCTGCCTCTTTAAAACCATCGCATCCCTTTCAGTTCTGCATGTAGGGTATAATTCCACTCAGATTTAAAGAAAATGTGTGCTTTCCTCTGGTCGCAACAAAATTATAAATTTCAAAACAATTGACATTTTTACAACACTGCTTCTTTAAATCTATACTTAGATTATAGATCTTCATGTAGTTGTCCCTTTAGTCCCTTTCAGTCATGATTTTTAGGTTTCCCTAAAATTATTTTCACTATTTACCGTATTCCTACAGATGTTATAGCTTTCTGAGCTACTTTGAAAATGGAGCTTTTATTATATACTACAATTAATAGTCATTGTTATGGAACAGAACTGTTTTTAGATGTGGTGTGTCTAGACAGCCTGTTAATCTCTCCAAGTTTCATGTTCATCAAGAGTTCCCTTTTTTTTTTTTTTTTTTTTTTTTTTTTTTTTTTTTTTTTTTTTTTTTTTTTTTTTTTTTTTTTTTTTTTTTTTTTTTTTTTTTTTTTTTTTTTTTTTTTTTTTTTTTTTTTTTTTTTTTTTTTTTTTTTTGTCTTTTTTGAGGTAGGGTCTCACTGTGCAGTTCAGGCTGGCCTTGAGCTCACTTTGTAGCTCAGGCTGGTCTCGAACTCACAACAATCCTCCTGCCTCAGCCTCCCTAGTGCTGGGATTACAGGCATGCGCCACCACGCCCGGCTCAAAATTAACTTTATTTATTTTTTTTTTTTGGCAGAACCAGGGATTGAACTCAGGCCTTTGTGCTTGCCAGGGAAGAGCTTATTCTACTGAGCCATCTCCCTGGCCAGGAGTTCCCTTTTGATTCTCTATGTAGGCTATATTAAGTGCCAGTTTTATTTTCAATTTCTTGAAATTTGCGTGCCATGAAATTGACTGTATTTTGGAGTACAGCTTATAAATACTGGAAACTTCCCTCATACTAAAATACTGCTGTACGCTGGCCCTTCCCAACACCCTTCCTCTGTAGCTCTGCTCTCCAACCACCCCTGAGGCATCTCTGATTTGACAGTGCCAACCTTCCCAAATTGCCATGTAAATAGAGTCTGAGACTCTAGGAGCTTTGGGGACAGTTTCTGCAATGTACAGTGAAGCTTCTGAGATCTACTTGCTGATGTGCATATCCATTAATTTGAGTGCTGAGTAATACTGCATCGTATGGGTGCACCACAGTTTCTCCATTAAAAGGAATGATATTTGGGTTGTTTTCAGTTTGGAGCATTATGAATAATATAGTAGTCACATACAGGCCTTTACATGGGCATGCACTTGTTTTTCTGTTACATAATCACCTAAGAGAGGGTGTGCTGGTCAGATGCCTATTCACCTTATTGAAGCCAGAAAAATGAGACAGAGAGCATTAAGGGCCAGGTCCTGGCCCTTATAGGCCACCCCTCCAGCCTCTCCACTGGGTTCTACTCCTAAAGTTTCTAACATCTTCCAAGAGTGCCAAGGCTGCAAGCTTTTAACCTATGGCCTGTTGGGATTGTTTAAGATCCAAGTGGCAGTAGCACTTGTCCTCTTTGTGGAGCTTCAAGATGCTCCACATTCAGTTTGTAACTTAACATTGCAGCCCAAGGGTCAGTCACATCTGTAGGAGCTCTTCTCCCTGTGATGGGAGAATGCTGTCAGTACCAAGGACTGTGGGACTCTCTGCTGCGAGAGTTTTGTTGCTACTAATCACTTGCAGGTGGCAGCAAAACATATGTAGTGTATGTGCATCTAAGGCATGTATATATATTTTTACGCATCACTAAATGTAAGTATATACCATACATGATATATAGTTAAGTGTAGGCAATATTGTGTCTCTAGTTCTAATTCATAACCACACCATTCATGTAGAATTTGACCCTCACCGTCAGCCAAGTTACTTAATTGTTCAATCTCAGTATAAATGTAAGTACTACTCAAATTATTAACTCATACCCCTATCAAGATTAAAAAAAAACTGTGGTGAACATGGTTAAACAAGAAGGGAGGATTTTAATTAAGACAATCACAGAAGTGAACTCTGCTGAAACGAAAGGTGCAAGGGCAAGTTGGGTACAGGGATGAGCCAATGAGATGGTGCTGAGGAGGGGGAGGTAGTTCAAGAGGATGTGATCAGCCTGTGGAGTCTTGCCTGCTTGCCAGTGTCTTCTGTGTTTCTTCTGCCATGAGCATTTGCTAAGCAGAACCTGTCAAAGATAGGCTCCACAGTCCTTCAGTTGATGACCACATTTGAAAGGACTGGTATTCAAATTCTTGGGAGACATTTCTTGAACTGTAAAACTAGTTGGGGAAAGATTCATATAGATTTTACATGGGGAAGACAAAGGATTTACAGTTACAGGGTTTCATAAAGCCTGCTCTAAGCCTAGATAGGGACCTCAGGGACCAAACAACAGAAAAGCTTGTTTGAAGCTTCATCAAGCCAAGGGAAACTTCAAAGCTGTCTTATTCCCCCAAGAGAGACACGTTTAGCACTGCTTTTCTTCAAGTGCTTTTGCCATGGAAGCTGCCTGTATTGGACATCTCTCTTTTTTTAAAAATTAATTTTATTGAGAAAGAAATAGCAATGAGACAATATCAAAATAGGTTAGTAGGACAGTTACAATAAATAATACATTGCATATTATTGTCTTCATAGCAGTTTTTCATAGTACAAGATGCAGACATGATATCCTGTCCAAACACTATTAGTACAAATCTTTCTTCTCATTGAACTAAGAGAAAGTAGCTATATATCTATGATATATATATATATATATATATATATATATATATATATATATATATATATATATATATCTTCATATACAAACTGGATTCTATCACATTCAATTTTCCTTACTGAACTTGGCAGGTATTTTGGTTTATATTCCTAAATTTGGCATATATTAATGTTTATTCTTCATGTGTAAAGTTCAATGGGATTTAAAAATAGTCACAGATCCACTGCACCAGGCAGCTAGAGCTGCCATAACAAAGTAGTGCAAAATAGCAGCTTGGACCACAGAATTTATATTCTCCCTGTTCCGGAGACAGGATGTCTTAGATCAAAATGTGGGCTGAAGTCCTTGGTGTGCACAAGGCCAGCTTTTCACTGTGCCCTTGTGTGGTTGCCCTTATGTCAGTTACTTTCTACCTCTTATAGTACAGTAGGCATAGCTGATCAGGACCCACCATAATGGATGCATTTTAAACAGAATAATCTTTTTAAAGCCCTTATGTGCAAGCAGGTCCTGGAGAAAAGACAGTGTATGGATTTTGTGGGAGATGTGGACCAATGCATCACAGCTACTATGGATGTGTCATACAGAATCGTCACACAGCCTTAGGATCCATCCTTCATGTGATGCATTCTACCTTTTCTTCCAATTCAAACTTCTGACAAGCACTACTCTTATTGTCTCTGCAGTCTTCTTTGGCCCCTTCATCAAAGATAAGGTGGTTGAGTGTGTTTGGGGCTGTTTCTGCATCTTCTATTGTTTTCTATTGATCCTCAGGCCTGTTTTTTGTTTTTTGCCAGTACTGTGTTGATTTTATCACAGTAGCTTTGTAGCCTGATTTCAGGCTGGAATTGTGATGCCCCCTAACTTGTCTTCCTTGCTCAGACTGCCTTTGATGGTTTAGGTCTCTTACAGTTGCAAATGCATTTGATGAGTGTTTTATCAAGATCTGTGAGACATGCTAGTAGTATTTTGATTGGAATTATAATAAATCTGTATAACAGCTTGGGAGTATGTCCATTTTCACTATGTTGGTTTTTCTTATTGAAAAGCAAGGGGTATCTTTCCATTTCCTGATATCCTCTTCAATCTCCTTTTTAAGGGCAATTTTCACTATATAGAAACTTTTAAATACTTTGTTAGATGATTCAAAATTATTTCATTATTTTAGGTGCTATTGTGAAAGGCATGTTTTCCCTAATTTCTCTTTCTGTGACTTTGTTGCTTATGTAAAGAAATGTTATGGAATTTTAGTGTTAAATGTATCTGCCACACTACTGAATTTGAATGTCATATCCACAAGTTTTTTGGTGGAATTTTTGGAGTCCTATGTAGAATATCATGTCATCTGCAAATAGTGATAATTTCCTATCTTTATTCATTTTACTTTTCCTCTTGTCCAATCTCTCTAGCTAATGTTCCCAGAACTATAGTGAATAGGAGTGCTGATAAAGGGCATCTTTGCCTTGTTTTAGAGTGAAAGCTTTCAGTTTTTGTCTATTTAACATAATGTTAGGTGTTATGTTGTCATAGACAGCTTCTATGAGATTGAGGAAAAGGCCACCCATTCTGATTTTCCATAGGGTTCTTTTTTCAATCATGAATGAGTGCTGAATTTTGTTAAAAACCTTTTCTGAATCTATTGAGATAATCACGTGATCTTGTCTTTGGCTTTTTTTGTTGATGTTCTGTCTTACATTTATTGATTTATGTGTATTAAACCATCCCTTCATTCTTGGGATGAATCCCACTTGGTCATGATGTACAATCTTCTTAATGGTTGCTGCACTCTGTTTGCTAGTATCTTAGGATTTTTGCATATATATGCTCATGAGTGAGATTGGCCTTTTTAAGGTTGGGTCCTTTTCTGGCTTTGGTATCAGGGTATAAGCGAGTATTAACTTGCTTGCATGTATGAGATAGGGGGAATCCTTCCCTGTAAGTTTATTCAAAATTTTTATTTTTTCTTGATTCAGCTTTGCCAATACATCTGTCCATTTCTTCTGTGTTTTCCATCCTATGCTGGTAGAGATTTTCAAAATAGGTTTTGATGATCTTCTGAATCTCCACAGAATCTGTAGCGGTTGCTTCCTTTTCATTCTTTATTGCATACATTTGAGTTTTTTCTTTCCTTTTTGATAAGGCTGGCTAGGACCTTATAAATTGAATTTATTCTTTCAAAGAGCCACTTCTTTGATTCATTAATTCTTTCTATTTTTTTAGTTTACATTGTTTTAATTTCTGATCTTTATAATTTCCTCTTTTCTGTGGGCTCTGAGTTTGATTTGCTCATTTTTTTCCTAGAATCTTGCAGTACAGCATTAGGTTATTTGTGCTTTCTTTGGCTTTCTGCATGTGAGAATTTCACTGTTATAAATTTTTCACTGTGAACTCCTTTCATTGCATCCCACAGGCTCTAGGATGTTCTAATGATAATTTAATTGTAGATACTGTTTAATTTCTCTTTAATTTAGACCCATTGATTGATCTAGAGGGTTTTGCTTAATTTCCATGTGTTTATGGAATTTTTGTGATTTATTTTGCCCAAAATTTCCAATTTCATTTCACTATGATTAGGTATTATGCATATTGCAATTCCTTTACATTTTAGTTAGCTATATGGAATTTTATATGGTCTATTTTAGAGAATGTTCCATGTGCAGCTGAGAAAAATGTGTATTTTGATATTGTTGGGTGGAACACTGTGTAAAGTTCTCTTATGTCCATTTTGTGCAAGTTTTGTTCAGTTCCATTATTTCTTTGCTGACTTTTTGTCTAGCTAATCTATCTGTTGTACAATGCAGTACATTATCTTCACTCATTGCAGCTGTGTTATTGCTTATTTGATTTTCACATCTATTAGTATTTGTCTTATGCAATTGGGTGCTCCTACAGTAGGTACATATACATTTATGATTGTTATTTCTTTTTCTTGAAGTTTTCCTCTAACAAGTATGTGTAACATTATCTCCTTTGATCATTCTTGGTTTGAAGTTTACAATGTCTTCAAATAAAAGAGCTACCCCTGAAGATTTTCTCAGATTCTATCTCATGGAGTATTGTTTTCCATCTTTTGACTTTTGAGTTATGCATTTTTTTGTATACAGTATATTTTGGATACTGCTTTCTTATGCAATTTGGCAGTCTGTTTTTTTTAGTTGTAAATTGAGGCCATCTACGTTAATGGCTGTAACTGATATGTAGGGACTTATCTTTGTCATGTTATTTTCCTGCTCTTGGTTCCCTAAATTTTCCATCTTTTTAATTGTTTGTCCTGTTTGGTGTTTTCCTTTGTTTATTGTTCTTGGGATTACGGTGTTTTTCATCTCCTTCTAGAATATCTTTGAGAATACTTTCTAGGGACTGGTTTTCTATTCATTAATTTCTTTAATTGTTCTTTGTTGTCAAAGGATGTTATTTCTCCATTAAGTTTGAAAAACAACTTCACTGGTTACATCAATCTAAAGTTGGGAGTTGTGCTGGGCATGGTGGCACATGCCTGTAATCCCAGCACTCAGGAGGCTGACGCAGGAGGATTGTTGTGAGTTCGAGACCAGCCTGAGCTACAAAGTGAGCTTAAGGCCATCCTGAACTGCATAGTGAGACCCTGACTCAAAAGACAAAAAAAAAAAAAAAAAAAAAAAAAAAAAAAAAAAAAAAAAAAAAAAAAAAAAAAAAAAAAAAAAAAAAAAAGTTGGGAGTTGTATTCTTTCAGAACTTGAAATGCTTCACTGCAAGCTCTTCTTAACTTGAGGATTTGTGTTAACTAGTCTACTATGATTCTGATGTGCTTTCCTGTTTGTTTTTTCTAACAACTTTTAATATTCTGTTTTTATGATGAATTTCCAAGATCCTAATTATTGTATGTCTAGATGCAGATTTATTTTGGTTATGGATAATTGGAGTTCTGTATGCCTCGCTTAATCATATGTCAGATTCTTTTCCTATGCTTGGAAGTTTTTCTGCTATTACTTCTGCAAATTGTTATTTTACGTCATTTGTGTTGACTCCTGGTTTTTCATTCATACCTGTCCATCTTATTTTGTTTTTCTTTGCATCATCTTACAGCTGTTGAATTGTTTCTTCCTAGTTTCTTGTTATTTTTAGATATTTATTTTCACAAGCACTTACTGCAATGTTGTCTTCAAGTTCTATAAGTCTATTACCAGTTTTGTTCAAGTTATCTTGCCAATTTTCAGTGGAATTTTTAATTTCATGTATATGTCTCTGTATCTCTTTCATGCACTCTACTTCTCTCTTTCTTTCTTTCTTTCTTTCTTTCTTTCTTTCTTTCTTTCTTTCTTTCTTTCTTTCTTTCTTTCTTTCTTTCTTTCTTTCTTTCTTTCTTTTTGGTAGAACTGGAGATTGAACTCAGGCACTTGCACTTGCCAGGGAAGTGCTTATTCTACTGAACCATCTCTCTGGCCCCTCTGTTTCTTTCCTATATTGTTCATACAATATTTCCATCATTTTCTTGTGTTCCTGTATTTCTTTTTTTTGTCTTTTTGAGACAGGGTCTCACTATGCAATTCAAGCTGGCCTTAAGCTCACTTTGTAGCTCAGGCTGGTCTCGAACTCACAACAATCCTCCTGCCTCAGCCTCCCCAGTGCTGGGATTACAGGCATGCGCCACCACGCCCGGCTATTCCTGTATTTCTTTACTTTTTATCTTCTTTAGGTATGCTAAGTAATTCTTCCATTATGGTGAAACAATTGTTTCATTATAGTGAAATTTCATACCTTTGTTTTACCATAGAAATCAATTTTTATCTGATTTCCCCATAGCCTTCTGGAGTTCTTTTATTATTTTTTTAATTTTAATTTTAATTTTTTTTTTACTTCAGGAGCTATGATTTGAAAAATTTCAGGCATATGACTTTCAATTTACTTTGTACTGATGTCTTCTGGATTTATTTTGTGTGGGTTGGAGTTCTGAAGTTGAAGTTTGCATCTTCCTCTTGACATTTTTAATTTCAAAATTTTTTTTTTAATTTTGTTTTTTTGTGTTGAATCTTGTGAGTTTTTTCTCTGTATTTAGAGCAGGGTCTACAGGGTGTGCAGGGCCTCACTATGTAGATCAGATTTGTAGTGATTATCCTGTTTACAGCTTCCCAAGTGTTGGGATTATAGTTGTGTGCCTGCCGCTGTGTTCTGTCTAAGCAAGAGCTTGATTCTGCTGAGCTTTCAGGCTGGCCCTTTACCTTGTGAGTTTTTGATAGCAGATAGCTACATCACTAGCATCAAGTCCCCTTTAGAAAAAGTCTACTCTTCAGCCATATCTTCTGTGTGTAAAAAAATATTAATTTGTGTCTGTCTCAAGATTCCAATGTCCCAATTATTTAAAATTGGAATATTGGTTGCTGTGTCTCTCTTGATCTAGGGTCTGGTGAGGTTTTTATTCTTGAGATCCTCAATATTATGACTCAAGGGAGAACAATTGATTAATTCCTAGCTACAGTAGAACAGTTAATAAGAATGATAACAGCAAACACAATTTAAAAATTGACAAAGTGTGTTAACTTCAGGTTTTGTATGCAGACCATAGGAATAAAGTCTATAGTTATATAATAGAGCCAATTTATAAATTAAGAGTTAGTATGTACAGTATTTCTTCTTGTTAGCGTGGATTTACCCTGTATGTCTCTGGGGGCTACAGTTGTTATGTCTCAGGAAATTCCATGGTGGCTGCCGATCTCATGGTGTAGGACCAAGGGGTGAGCACCTGGATTCCTCCAGATGGAAGCTGTGGAGATAGAGGTGGTATGGCTGGAGGTGGGGTCTATCCCCTCACTGAGGCCCTGGGATGGCTATTTGATGCTGGGAGGGTAGTGGCTGGGTGGGGTTTGATTGCAGGAGAAAGCGGTCTGTAGTAGGAAGGGAACAACGCAAGGGCCTCATTGGCTTTCTAGCTAACACTGACTAGAAGGAGTTAAACCTTTACTGGAGAAATTGCCCTTAGCACAATCTCAAGGACATGGGTAGAAAAAAAAAAAAAACCAGTTGAAGATACCAAACAGCTTTAGGACTTGCACTGAAAAACCAGAGAAAAAGCTGACAGTCAAGACAAAGAAAAAGAAATGTACAAAGCCAAGTTAGGCCTCCCTCTTCATTCTGAGTAAGATTCAGGGCAAGCAGAAGGGGAGGGACTGACTCACCGTGGGAGAAAATTCTTGCTCCATTTGTATGCACACCTATACATGCCTGCACACACACATGTCTTTACTCCATGGTCACTGTATTGTCCACTCCAGGATCGCCACATTGCTACAATAAGGAGCCACACATTCCCTAATTAATTCTAAGTGAGCCATGTATTGCATAATGTTATCCTCAAATTAATTGTCCAGATTACCAGATATAAACGTGGAAAATTGATTTTAAAATGTTGTAATACAGTAAAAATGGCAAGAAAAAGATTAAGCATTAACTGCTTTTTTTCAGCAGACCAGCAGAATCACCAACAAAATTATTGAAGCTATCCGATTTATATGCCAAAATATATCTTTTCCCTTCCCTCCTTTCTCTGTCATTTTCCTCATTACAGTTGTTCCTTTCCTTTGTATAGATTCTTTCCCTTTCTCAGTATTTATTGCAGCTTTCATTGTTTGTTTACTCTTCCAGGTTCTTCCGCGATCTGATTCATTTCACTTACAAATATGTTCTCTAGTTGTATCCACTTACCTATAAAAGCCTTGAGTTTCTTTTTTATAATTGAGTAATACTCCATTGTGAAAAAATGCCACATCTTTGCTCTCCATTCCTCAGCTGATGGGCATTTGGGCTATTTCCAAAAATTCAGCAATGGTGATTTCTTTTGATGTGCAGGAAATTTCAAAAATTTCCAAAAGAACTGAAAACACCAACATACATACATACTCAGAAGGGAAACAGGTGGGTTGAATGGGACTTTCAATCCTAGATTTGTGAGGAATCTACAGTGATCTCCATAGTAGTTATTCTAGTCTACACTCACATCAACAATGGAGAAGTGTTCCTTTTCACCTAAATCTCTTCCAGCATTTGTTATAGGTTGACTTTTTAATGATAACCATCCTTTCTGGGGAGAGATTTAATCTCAATATTCATTTAAATTGCATTTCTTGAATGATTAATGATGTTGAAAATCTTTATATGTATTTGGTTGCCATTTATGTTTCTTCATCTGAGAAGTATATGTTCATCTCAGATGCCTACTTGATGGCCTAGGGCCAGGGAGATGGCTCAGTAGAATAAGCACTTCTCTGGCAAATGCAAAGGCCTATCTGATGGCCTGATTTTGAAAATATTCCTTATGAATATTTTAAATGAAGTCTTTTGTTTGAGGGACAGCCTGTTATAATTATTTCTCAATTTATACTAGAAATATCTCTTTTTAGTCTGTTGGTGATTTCTTTTGATGTATAGAAAATTTCAAAAAGATGAGATCCCAATTGTTTTTTTTTTTTTGTTTTTTTTTTTGCCTTTTTGAGACGGGTCTCACTATGCAGTTCAGGCTGGCCTTAAACTCACTTTGTAGCTCAGGCTGGTCTCAAACTCACAACAATCCTCCTGCCTCAGCCTCCCAAGTGCTGGGATTACAGGCCTGCACTACCACGCCCGGCTAGATCCCAATTGTTAATGTGGAAGATAACAGTATAAAAAGTATTAATTATTGAAACTGTACTACAATTCAGCTTTAAAAAAGATAGATATACAGCTACATTCTCTTAATTCATTAAATAGAGGCATCTGCTCTAATAGTGTTTGTAAATAGAATATCATGTATGCACCTTGTACAACAAATAACCTCTGCAAAAACAATATGCAATACACTAGTTATTGAGTCTGTTCTACTAATTTGATTTGAAACTGTTTCATTGCTATTTGTTCTTCAATAAAATTATGGGAAATAAAAAAAGAAAGATTTTCCTTTATGTTTTGTACAGTATTGCTTGCCATGCAAATATTTATTGGAGTCTCCAAACCTGACTCAATTATGGTACGTATCTCTGTATAGAGAATCAACAAAAACATTAAATATTTGACATAAAAAAGTATTCCCTATGCAGTTTGGCTTTTGTTTATGAACTCTCTACCTACCCCTATGTCAAGGTTTCTAATTTCTCTTCCAGGAGATTTAGTATTATTGTTCTAACATTTAAATCTTTTGATTTAATAAAATATATTTTGATTGTATTTTAGTATATTGTGATAGACATGGGTCTAATTTTAGACTACAACATGTAGAAAGCCAGTTTTTCAAGCACCATTTATTAAAGAGGCCAACTTTCTTTCTGGAAATATGTTTAGCCCCTTTGTCAAAGGTAAGGTGGCTGAGTAGGTTTGTAATTTGTTTGCATCTTCTAATCTGTACCATTGATTCTCAGGTCCATTTTTTTAAGTACCATTCTGATTTAATCACAGTATCTTTGTAGTACAATTGCAAGTCAGGATTGTGATGGCTCTTTATGTTCCTTTGTTGCCCAGGATTGTTTTGATATTCTAGGTTTCTTCTTTTCCCAGATGAATTATAGGAATGGAATGAGTTTTCTAGATCTGTCGGGTATACTAGTGGTATTTTAATCAGGGTTTATTTGAAATCCTGTTTAACAACTTTGTAGAGATAGCCATTTTACCAATGTTGGTTCTTTCTATCCAGGGAGAAGGAATACTCTTCCATTTCCTGAAATCTTCTTCAATATCTCTTGTCAGAGTTCTGCAATCTTTTACTTCTTTTGTTAGATTGATTTTAAGTATTTTATTTTTCTGGATGTCATTTTGATAGGCATGGTTTCCTTAGAATCTCTCCCAGTGTATTCATTGTTTATGTGTAGAAATGCTACTGAAACTTAAATGTAGATTTTGTATTGTGCTATGCTACTGAACTTAGTTATTAAAACTTTGTCTCTTAGTGGAGTATTTGGGATTTGCTTCTTCCTTTTCAATCATTATTCCTCTTATTTTTCACTCATAAAGTCTCTGGCTAATGCTTCCAGAACTATACTGAGTAACGCTGGTGACAGTGCATATCCTGATCTTGTTCATGATTTTCAGTTGCAGGTTTTCAGTTTTGTCCATTTAATATGAGACAGGCTATTGGTTTGTCATAGATAAAGACAATGGATTCTTATTTTCTATGTTAATGTACATAAGTGTAAAACATTGACAAAACCTTTTTTGCATCTATTAAGAAGAGATTTTTTTTCATCTATTAAGATTTGTCTTGGGCTTTCTTGATGTGGCATATTACATTTATGGATTTCTGTATGTTGAATCATCTCTGTATTCCTGGGATGAATTTTTCTTCGTGGTGAGTCTAGTCTTCTTGATTATCTGTTCCATTTTGTTTGCTAGTATTTTATCAAGGATTTTTGTACCTATGTTCATGAGGGAGATTCTCTTTTTGGTTGGATCATTCTCTGGTTTTCATATCAGAGTAATACTTGCCTATAGGAATGAGTTTGGCAGAATTGCTTTGTTTTGAATGTCATTGAAGAGTTTGAGAAGAATTGGCATTAAATCTCTAAATTTCTTATAGAATTAAACTGTGAATCTATCAGGAACTAGGCTTTCTTTGTTGATAGTTTTTTTTTATTACATCTTCAATTTCATTCACTGATATTGGGTTATTCAGAATTTTATGTTTTGTTGATTCAGATTTGACAATTCATACATATATATATATATATATATATATATATATATATATATATATATGTATGTATGTATGTATCAGTCCATTTCTTCTGTGTTTTCCATCCTGTGAGAACAAAGTTTTGGAAGTGTGTACTGATGATCTGAATTTCTATAGGATCAGCAGTGATTTCATTCTTTTCATTCCTTATTGCAGATAATTAACCTCTTTCTTTCTCTCTCTCTCTCTCTCTCTCTTTCTTTTCATAAAATTGGCTAAGGTTTACCTAACTTATTTATTTTTCCAAAGCACCAAACTTTTAAGCCCTTAATTCTTTGTATTGTTTTCTTCATTTCCATTGCACTAATTTCTGCTCTGATCTTTACAATTTCCTGTGTTCTTTGGGTTTTGGTTTTACTTGCTTCTCTTTTTTCTAGGAGTCTGAGGTGCAGCATGAGATTGTTTATTTGAGCTTGCTCTGTTTTCTTCATGTGAGAATTTCCTCAATAAATTTCACTCTTAAGGAAGCTTTCATTTCATCCTACAAGTTCAAATCTTTTTTACCTGCATTTTCCTTTGATTGCAAATATTGTTGATTTTCTTCTTTAATTTCATCTGTGATTAGTTGATTGTTCAGGAAGCTGTTATTTAATTTCCATATGTTTTTGGAATTTTTAAATTTATTATTTGTTTGTTTGATATAGGGTCTTACTACACAGCTTAAACTCATAGTGATCCTCCTATTTCAGCCTCCCCAGAGCTGGAATTCCAGGTGTGCATCACTATGCCTAGTTTTGCTTGTCGATTGGCATGGGGCCAGCACAGCATGTGGTATAGGCATTGAATCTGGGTCCTTGCACTTGCTAGATAGGTGCTTAGACCACTGAGCTATCTCCCCAGCCCATGTTTTTTAATTTTTGTAGTTTATTTTATCAATAACTTTTAGTTTCATTGCACTATGCTTAGGAAATAATCATGAGATAACTTCAATTCCTTTGTATTGAATGAAGCATGCTCTATGTACTCATATATTGTCTATTTTGGAGACTGTCCTATGTGCATCTGGAAAAAATGTGTATTTTGATGTTGTTGGGTGGGCCACTATGCAAAGATCTACTATGGCCATTTTTTTCACAAGTTTGGTTTAGTCTTGTTATTGGTTTGCTGATGTTTTGCCTAGTTGATCTATCTGTGACAATGGAGTCTGAAAGTCCTTCACTACATCTGTGTTATTTCTTACTGATTTTTCATGTCTGTTAAAATGTGTCTTATATAGTTGAGTGCTTCTACATGGATGCACATATACTTAAGATTGTTGTTGCTTCCGCTTGCAGTTTTCCCCTAACAAGTATGTACTGACCTTCTTTATCTCTGCTAATTATTCCTGGTTTGTACTTAACATTGTCAGCAATCAGAATAGCTACCACTACTTTTTTTCTGTGTTCCTGTCACATGGAACATTGTTTTCCATCCTTTGACTTCTAGTCTATGAAATTCCTTTGGAGTTAAATGTGTTTATTCTATATAGTATAAAGTTGGATTTTGTTTCTTGATCCACTTTGCCATTCTTCTTTTGATTGGTAAACTGGAGCCATTTACATTGATGGTTATAACTGATATATATATTGACTTATCTTTATCACGTTATTTTTCTGCTGTAAGTTCCTCACTTTTCCCCTCTGTTTAATTGCTTGATCTACTTAGTGGTTCCTTTCTGTTGTTGTTCTTGGAGTTGTGGCCATTATTTTCCTCCTCTAGAATATCTGTCAGTAATTTTTGTGAGGTTTTTTTGGTAATCATGCATTCCTTCAGTTGTTTCTTGTCATGGAAGTGTTTTATTTATTAAATTTGATAGATATTTTTTCAGGGTACATCAGTCTGGCTTGAAATTTGTTTTCTTCTAGAACCTAAAATACTTCATTCTAGCTTTTCTTGATTTGAAGGTTCATGCTGGGAAATATGCCATGATTCCAATGGACTTTCCACTCTAGGTGATCTGATTCTTTTCTCAACGACTTTTGATATGCTGTTCTTTTGCTTAATTTCTGGGATCTTGATTATTATGTGTCTAGGTATAGATTTATTTGGATTATTTCTAAATGGAGTTCTATATGCCTCCTTTGATTGTATGTCATATTCTTTTCCTCCACTTATGTCATTTGTATTTACTCCTGCTATTTTGTTAACACCCATCGGTCTTACATTGTTTTTCTTATCATGATCTTGCAGCTGATGAAATAATATTTCCTGGTTCCTTTTTATTTTTTAAAGTTCTTTCCTTTTGAATGCATTAGCTACAATGCTGTCTTCAAGTTCCAAAAGTCTATCTTCAGTTTCAGTCTCTCTGTTTTGCCAGCTTTTAATGGAATTCTTAATTTCCTAGATAGCCATTTGAATCTGTTACATGCATTCTAATTCTTTCCTGTATTGTTCATTCAGTGTTTCCAATAATTTTTCTATTCTCCTCTATTTTTTACATTTGTCTTCTTTAGGTGTGCTGAGCATTTCTTTAATGATTTTGTCATTTCTTTTTTACCTGAGAGATTATTTCTGATCTGATTTCTTTTATAGCCTGATGGAGTTCTTTCTTTCCTTTAGCTGCTAGCATTTCACAAATTTCATGTGCGTGACTTCTAAGTTCTTCTGTGTTCTTGTCTCCTGGAGGAGTTCTGGGTGAGTTGGACCTCTGATATTGCCCTTTTCCCCTTTGTTTAAGCATTTTTGAAGCTTCCATTTTTCACCTGGACTCAGAAGTAATGGTAGGGGAGCCTTCATGGGTCAAGAAGGCTCCCAGGACTGTGGGTGGGGGTAGGGTACACTCAGACAACTCCTGTTGTCTGAGCTTCAGCATGGCTTTCACCACAGTAAGGGGGAGATGGGGTGTGAGCTGCAGTTCAGGAAAGCTCTGATAATTATGAGCATTGGCTGAAGCTCCACAGGGCTCTTGTGCTGGTATTGGGAGGCAGCAAAACAGGGCTCATCAAGGCTCCTGGGCCACATGTAAGCCAAGTCCTGCAATCGTGGTGGTGGTGGGTCAGGGCTCTCCATATCCTTGTAGCTGTCCAGTGTCAACCTGCCTGCTGAGATGGTGGGAAAGTCTATGCCACAGATCAGCAAAACTCCCATGATGGTATTGGGGGCAGGGCTAGGGTAGGGCTCCTCATATGCTTTTTTATATTTTGGGACCAGGGATTGAACTGAGGACCTTGTACTTTCCAGGAAGGCACTCATGCTGCTGAGCTAACTACTCAGCTCTCTCAAGTGCTTGTTTATTTTTTATTTTTCTGTATTTTAGGGAAGGGTTGTCAGAGTGTTCAGGTTCTTATTACTAGGTCATACTCCTAGTGATCTGCCTGTTTACAGCCTCCCAAGAGCTGGATTACAGGTGTGCGCCACCATGCCCAGTCTCAATCACCTTGTCAGAGCACCCCAGGGGGAGGGGACCACACGGTAGGCTTGGGGATCAAACCCCTGACCCCTGAGCCTGCTTGAAGGTGCTTTAATCCATTGAGCTATTTGGCTGGTCCTTCATGTTCTTTTAGTATTGGGAAATGTGCTCATGTCTGTATCAGGTGATAATGACTGACTTTTTCTAACGTGTGGAAATGCATCCCTTTCATAATAGTAATTTAGGATAAATGAATAACTATCTTAATCATTTTCTTTTTCCTACTTGTTGAAGAAAATTCTCACATTCTTTTGATTATTTTGTTGTTGCTAAGTCTGGCATCAGTCTAATTATGATTTTGAACTTTCTTTAAAAATCAATTTTCAAAATTCTTTTGTCTCATTAGAGACAAAAGAACAGCCTGGGAGACCGACATGTGAACTTGGAGCCCTCTGCGACGATGTTTGCATTTCATTTTCCGTTTCCATCTTTACTTTCACTCATCATGCCTTTTCTTGCCTTCTTTTGTGTTTCCTTCCTGTATTTTCTTGGATCACGATTTATAGTTTTCTTTCATTACTGTTTAAATCCTTTTACTCAA
Source organism: Ctenomys sociabilis (assembly GCA_004027165.1). Classification (NCBI taxonomy): domain Eukaryota; kingdom Metazoa; phylum Chordata; class Mammalia; order Rodentia; family Ctenomyidae; genus Ctenomys; species Ctenomys sociabilis. Next base: position 40,990 of record PVKA01002322.1, on the reverse strand, counting down.
ATTTGAACTTACACCTAAATCCCCTCTCTCTTTACAGTCTGTATCACTGCCTTCCCACTTTCTTCCTTCCCATACCTACTATCGTGCTTTAACATTCACACTTGACCTGATGTGCTTGCATGTGTGTGTGCGCATCAGATAAGTACTGGGGATTAAACTCAGAGCTTTCATATGAACTGCATTCCCAGAACTTTTCTTATTTTTATTTATTTTTTAACATGTTCTTAGTAAGTTACTAAGTTTTTCAGGTTGGATTCAAACTTGACATCCTTCAATTTCAGCCTCCCAGAGTACTGGGTTTATGGGTGTGTGTCAACATGACTAGCAGTAAATTAATGATCTGTAATATTTCTTGCATAATACAAAAACTTAAAAGTATTTAATTATTGTTCTGCCCTATAGTACACGAGTTGTATATTACTTTTGCCATTTATCTTTCAAATGAGGTATCATTGCTATTGTCATCATTATTTGATAAAATTAGTTATTTAGATTTACTAAGGTATTTGCCAATTGCTTTACTCTTTTCTTTTCTATTATACTTTTTCCATTAGGACACATTTTTTTCTCAGTGAATTTTATTGCTTGGTAGCTATTTTGATTAGAATTTGTGAATACTATAGTATCAGAGTTGTTTCAAAATATATTGCTATTTTAATAAATTCTTAATATATTGGGAATATGAATAACTAAACTGACAATTATTTTTCCACTGTACATCAAAGAAAATACTGCTGACTTTTTGTAATCTGTTGTTTCCATTGATAAGTCTGCTGTCAGTGTAATTAAGATTTTATATGGTTAGTACAATTTTTTTTTTTTTTTTTTTTTTTTTTTACTGAGAAGAAAAAGTATATATTTAGAATTAGTTATCTGGATTCAGTAGTTTAGATGATCCCAATTTTGTTGGCAACATCCAATGCATCATAATCAGGAGCCAGTCGAACATACGCCTTCTTCTCTCCATCAGGCCTGATCAGGGTATTAACCTTGGCAACATCAATGTCATAGAGCTTCTTCACAGCTTGTTTGATTTGGTGTTTATTGGCTTTGACATCCACAATGAACACAAGTGTGTTGTTGTCCTCGATTTTTTTCATGGCTGACTCTGTGGTCAGGGGGAACTTGATGATGGCATAGTGGTCAAGCTTGTTTCTCCTGGGGGTGCTCTTCCGAGGGTACTTGGGCTGCCTCCGGAGCCGCAGTGTCTTGGGACGGCGGAAGGTGGGCGATGTTCTTATCTTCTTCTTTTTGTGGCTGTGGATGCCTTTCAGCACCGCCTTCTTAGCCTTCAAAGCTTTTGCTTTGGCTTTAGCTTTGGGAGGGGCAGGGGCTTCCTTCTTCGCCTTCGGGGCCATCTTGGTAAAAAGCAGTACAAATTTTTATTTGGCTACTTTTAAGATTCCAATGCCTTAATATTAATCAACTTTAATGTAATCTATTTATATTTAGTTTATGGAAATCATCACATTTCTTGAATATGATATTTATATGTTGAACAAAATATGAGACATCTAAGCTCTTTTTGCTTAAAACTACTTCTTCAGTCTATTATTCCAGAATATAAACAAGATAGAAATTGAATATTATATATTTTACTTCCAAATATTTATACTTCTCTTCATAGTTCTGTAATCCTTTCTGTTGCTCATTTCTTTTTTAATCTTTGGAAGGTTTTATTCTTTTTTCTGTCTTCTCTCCCACCTCCATTTCCCTCTCAATCCTTCCTTCTCCTCTATTGTTTTCTTTTCTCTCTTTTTCTTTTTGTGTTACCAAGATGAACCCAGGGCCCTCATGCTGAGCTATGTCACCAGTGATTTTTATTTGCTTTTCTTTTGTTATTTTGAGGCAGTATGTTTTTATGTCACTAAGTTTGCCCAGATTGGGTTTTAACCTGTGATCTTCCTGTCTGAGCTTCTTAAAGTACTGGGTTACCACCAGACCCAGCTTGTGTTTTACCATTTCAAATACACCAATTGCATATTCTTCTATTAGATACAATTTATTTTTTTAATTTTTAATGTTTTATTGATTTTAATGAGAAAAAAGACAAAATAGCAATGAAACAAAACAGGTTAGTATGACAGTTTCAATAATTAATACATTGCACATTGTTGTCTTCATAGTAGTTATCCAGAGGACAAGATAGAGACATGACATATTTTCTAAACTATATTAGTACAAACTTTTCTTCTCAATTAACTAAGAGAAAGTAGCACTATCTCCCCAGCCTACAATTTTGAAAAGTCTTAATCTGCTCTTCAGTTTGATCCTCATGAAAGATCATGCATGTTTATTTTCTCATTTGTTTTATCACTTCATATGATAAACTCACTTTTAGTAACACATTGCCTGTGGGGATTCTTCACAGCTTCATGGAGGGCTTTCCTAACAAGAGCTCTGAGTTGGCCCTGCATCCCTCTGAAAACATGGGTTAGGCAGAGTTCTCCATAGACCCAGAAGCAACATGCTTGCTATGTTAGTGAATCATAACATCAAGTTGGTTGTTGGCTTATGTATTAGTGGAAACTGGTAAGTCCAGAATCTGCAGAATAAACACTCTATCTTGAGTTTGCTAGCCAGAAGCTGTTGTAATACTGAGGAGAACAGATATGTTTTATTTCAGACTATGAGGCAGGAAGGGACAATACTTCATGTCAAAGGTCTTTGGGAAGAGACTTCTTTTACTTAGAGAAGGGTTGATGTTTTGATCTTCATCATTTAAACTAAATTTACAGGGCCTACCAACTGTTTTGATGGCAAATAGCTTTATTTAGACTGATGATGTAACTGTAGTCTCCTTGAAAAGTATTTTCATAGAAACACATGTATCTCATTATCCTTAGACAGTTGACTCAAAAATTTAACCATTATAATCATATTGGGAGAGAAAATTGAATCTAATATCAAGTCTGAACCAGTGTGTGCTATCTATCATCTATCTATCTATCTATCTATCTATCTATCTATCTATCTATCTAATCTTCATATCATCATCATATCATCATCATCAATCATCTATCATCTCCTATTATCTATCATCTATCTATCTCCTAAGGAATTCTTTCTTTCTCTTACTCTGAGACCAAGTGACATGCACTAAGTTTTTGTTGTGGTAGTGACACTTTGGTTATTTTGTGATCTTTTCCTGCCAGTGATTGAATTACTCCAGATTCAGTAATTCACTACAGATGCAGAATATTTAGTTTATAGCCTTAGTTCTAGTTTTCTCTCCAATGCTGCTCCAACAGGTAGCACTGTGATGGTGAGGCCTTGAAGTTCAGGTGTAAACACAGGTGACCCTGAAGCTCATCCTTTCACCTGAGAAGTAACTTTGTTGACTCTAGTGTATTCCTCTGGACTTTATGCCCTCCCTCTTAGATCCTAAATACTTTTATGCCACTCATGTTCTTTTGTACAAACTAAACTATCTGATGTAACATATATTAAATAGCTTTACAGTGTTTCTAGATTCTTTTTTAAAAGATGGTATTTATTTATTTTTGTTAATGTATTTGGTAGTTGCAGGGTCTCACTATGCAAATCAGACTCATGGTGATCCTCCTGTTTTCAGCCTTCCTAGTGCTGAGATTACAGGCATGCACCACCATGCCTAGACACAGGCTGGCTCAGCCTGCCCTGGGGTGGGGCTAGCATGGCATATGGTGCCAAGGATCAAACCCTGGGCTTGTCTAAGCTTGCCTAGTCAGGTGCTTTAGTCTGCTGAGCTATCTCACTAGTCCCCATTTATAGTCTCTTGCAACAGGAAATATTCAAGGTATATAGAGTTCTATAATGTCAATGATGTTATAATTTTGGGAATAATCTTAGCAAATAATTTCTGCCCAAATATAGTCTTATTGCATTCTAAAGCTAATAGAGTAGAACTAGTTGATTCTGAAAATTCTTGAGCCAACTCATAATCTTGCTCTGTATCTTTTAATATAGAATTTCTCAATTTGATCCTTCTGAAGTTACTTTGTAAAGCACAGGTGAATTTTTAAATTGTAAAGTTGCATATGAATAATTTGGCATACTTCCTTTGCTCTGCTCATACTCCAACCCTCCTCGAATGCATAGTGATGATGATAAGAAGAGATAAGTATTTCATCTTTTTATTCAAATAAAGGCCAAATTTAATATTTCAGTAGTATTTTCTGGAAAGCATAAAGTGACAAGCTTCAATGAGACCTTTAGATATATGCTAGATGTACAGCAGCTCATGTTTTAAAAGCCATCAGAAGGGAGCTTTTATTATCAAGGATGGTGTGTGGTTCTCTGTATGGTCACCTTGGACACAAGATGATGAAATACTCCTTGCCTCAGTTTCTGCTGGGTCCCTTGTATGGAGACTTTTCATTAGATTCTTAGTCTGGCCTGATCTTCCATAGAGAGAAAGAACTTCTGAATGCAGCTATTTATCACACAGATAAAACTCACAGCAGCTCTGCAATCCAACTGGGAAGTTGCAGAAATGGGGATTTCAGTTATAATTTGGGTTATTAATCCAATCTAACTCACTTACTTTTTATGTAACTTGTTCTAGCTGTGGCGATGGGAGGCACTTTCTGATGACTCCTATGTCATTTTCACGTGTTCCTGCCACGAAAGATCAGTATATTTTGTGCCCAAGCTTCAGTCCCTCACTTTTCCAAGGACACGTGGTTTTTTCCACTGGGGAACTGTACGAGAAACAAGGTTGGCAAGCTTGGTGTAGTCGTTGCTATTGGCTATCCTTGCTCCTAGGTCCTTTCACTGGACACAGTACATTCATGTATGCACTACCTTGTGTATATATTCATACTGATACATGCATTTTTACCATTTGTATCTATTTAAAAAGTTAGTTTATTTTAGTGTCTTCAACATAGATCAGTCAAGCTTTCTTCTCCTGCTTGTTTCTTATTCCAATCCTGAAAAATTTGTATCTCACTACATACACTATATTTATTTACTTTTAAAATTTCAAGGGCCCAGGAGATGGCTCATTGGAATAAGCACTTCCCTGGCAAGCACAAGGGCCTGAGTTCAATGCCTAGTACTGCAAAAAATAAATAAATAACTAAATAAATAAATACATAAATAAAATTCTGCTGGCCAAATAGCTCAGCAGATTAAAGCACCTGCTTAGGTAGATGCAGGGGCTGAGAGTTCAATCCCAGGGCCTGTTGTGCCAGCCCCACCCCCACGGCGCACTGAGACAGCGATTGAGACTGGGCACGGTGGTGCATACCTGTAACACCCAGCATTGGAGGTCTGTAAACAGGAGGATCACTGATCCAATCTAAGCAGTGAGACCCTGTAGACCCAGTAGATCCTGTCCTATGTACAAAAATAGTTTAGTACACAAGTATAGTGGTTGCACAATTATTTAACCCATACCCTATGTAAAACTAACTTGCCATTATATTCTCATCTTAAAAAGTTCTTTTTGTCTTTACTTTAAACACTACAGATATTTCCATAGTTATTTCAGTCTTCCTGAGATCTTAGACCTTCATTTTCATGTTCTTTTCCATAATAGAAAAGTATATTATTTCATTACATTTGGCATTTAACTCTGGGACATGCTAACCTCTCAATTCTTAAAAAAAAGTTATATATAAATGTTCATATTTTCAGTTACAAATATTTGTTGAAATTGAACATGCCTTAGTGCCGTGTGTCCATCAGTGCGCAAAATAGATTCCCTGCTAGTGAAAATGTCTTCTCTGAGTTTATTTAGCGCCTCCTTCCCTGAATCTGTCAGCACACCATATCCACAGCTTTTCCTTATACCAGGTAAATGGAATCAACCACACCAGCCTTTCTGTGTTGATTTTTGTCACTTAGAAGTAGGGTAGAGGCAGAATTGACTGTGATGTAGAAGATGATCTGGCCCAATGGGAAAACAATAGATAGGTATAAGTAAGTCACTGGAGAGAAGAAAGGGAGCTTGAGAAGGGGAGAGAGGAGAGAAGCAGAGAGGGAGAGGGGAAGGGAAGGATAGAGGAAGTGAGTGAGGATGGAGAGAAGAGAGAGAGAGAGACAGAGAGAGAGACACACACAGAGAGACAGAGAGGTGAGAGAGGATAGATTTGATCATGTAACACTGCTGGCTTTAAAGATGGGAGGAAATGATCAAGAGTGAGAGGTGGACCTCTGGAAAATGCAAAATACAAGGAGATAGGTTTTCTCTCTGGCAACCCAGAGGGAAACAGATGCCATCTTTCCAACACACTGAATTATTTGTGTACTTTTAGCATCTATTTCTTTCCATGAACAAATTTATGTTGCCATTGGATGCATGATAATTTGCTAAAGCAGCTATAATAAACTAGTATATCATATATGGCAAAAATAGTTTTAGTAAGAATCTGTCAACCAGTCTTCCACTGTGGTTGCACAGTTTTGCATTCAACAGTCAATAGATGTGAATTTCTGTTGTTTCTCACTAGAACCAATGTTATAGTCAGGTCTTGCAAAGCAATAGAATTAATACACTACACATGATTTATAGAATTATTTTGAAACATTTATCCAAAGAATCAAATGTAGAAGAGTGCAAGAGATTTGTCCATTCCCTAGAGACCCAAGAAGTCAGCAAAGGGCCTGGATCCCACAGCAATTTTCTGCATGAGTCCAGCTGAAGACCTAGAGCCCATGGCAGTGTCTTTCATGAGCCCAGGTGGGTGCCAGGCCAAGAGCCCATAGCAATCTCTCATGTAAGTCTGTATCAAGGATCTGCACTGGGAAGACCCAAAGATCAGTGATGGAAGCTGGAAAGTGTGTACCCTCTGGATGAAGGATCTGTGCCAGCAGGCTGAGGGGTCTGAGTTGGGGCTAGGAAACAGTGCTCAAAGTAAGGATTAGAGCTTCCCCAAGGAGAGCCACAGACATCTTCAGTGACAGCCAGGTTCCAAGCTCCACCAATGGTGAGAACAGCTGAGTTCATATCACAAACTCTAGCATGACAGTTTCCTCTGGGACAATGAACAGTGCACCATCTTCTCTCCACTTCTTTCTTTATACTCCTGGCAATAATCCATAGCTGGGCCATTCACAACTAACACCGCACTGATTCTGTTCAGTTGGGTGTTACAAGTTGACCATCAGTTAATTCACCACAGTTAAAAATTAGTATGCTCAGAGTTAAAAAAAAAAAAAAAAAGCTTTAGCTTTAGATATTCTCTTAAGTGTACAGTAATAAATCATGACTTTTTTTGTTTTTTTATTTTTATTTTTTAATTTTTGTTTTATTGAAGTACAAATATCAATGAGACAGTTTTAAGATACCTTGACAAAGGTGGATTTGATAAATTAATACATTGCAAACTGTTTTCATAATGTTTTGGTATCATAGAAGGTGCATACATGATATTATACTTACAGACATTATTATACCATAAATCATTATTGTTTAGATTTGTTTATTTTATTTTTGAAGGAAGGAAAGGTTTATCTCACAGTTACTGGAGGTTTCAGGCCATATTCAGCTGGGTCCAAGGCAGAGCAGCACAGAGCAGAAAGCAACTCTTCCTGGTGGTGGCAAAGACCAGGATTGTAAGGGAGGACAGCAGCAGCTCAAGCAGCCGGCTTCTCTTCCCACCTTACATTGCAGTGCAAATTATGCGCCCCAGGGCAGGTGCAGCATCCACATTCACCATCAATCACAAACTCTAGAAGCCACCCTAAGACTGTGTGAGGCTTTGGGGGGACACCTAGACACAAACCATAACATTCCACCCCTGGGCCCCCAAAACATGCACATCCCTTTATGCAAAAGTCATTCTAGTCCATCTCTAAGAGTTGCTGAAGTCCCAACAGTTTCAGCACTGCTGAAAAGTCCAAGTCTCCTCCAAGGTCCAAGGCAAACTCTCAACTGTGAACCCCTGTACACATGAAAACTTAAACATTCAAAGGCACAAGATTACCATTCCAAAAGATACACACAGCAGAGTACCAAGCACTGGGACCAACACAAGTACCAAATCCAGCAGGGCAAACATTCAGTCCTGCAGTTCCACGTAGGACATCCAAAGCAATCTGTGATGAGCTGTGAGCCCTACAGACCTTGCACGGCTCCATGCTTACAGAACTCTTGGTGGTAGGTCCCATGGCTTCTATTTTAGGCCAGCTTTGTTCCCTCTTTTCAGTTTCCCTTAGGTGAGCCACATTCCTGATTTTCCAAACTTTTGGGGTTTCTCCTGAATGTACTTCTCACTCACAGCTTCACACACTGCCCTCTCAGGGGCACACTGCCTGGCCTCCCAGGCCTTCTTCTGAAATCTAGGTGGAAGCCTTCTTAACATCAGTCATTCTGAATGTGCCCCAAACCAAAGGTCTGCTGCCAGCTGGAGCAGTAGCCAGGTTTCTTTCTCTCTTGGATGGAGGGGCTGAGTGCCTGGATGGCTGAGCAGTCTGACCCTGATTCCAAGGAACAAATTATCCATGCTGGCACCATTCTGGAATGTGGCGCAGCTGCTGCTGCCATTCTGGAACCTGGAGCTCAGCAGCTTTCCCCTCAAGGCAAAGTCCCTGACCTTGGCAGTTCGGAGATTACAAAGGGTAGAGGCCTGCCGGCCTCCTGTGATGCCCGCAGGCCATCCTTTTCACTCTCTTGTTCCTTCTGGGCAATGGGGATCCTCTCAGCTCTATCTTTGCAGTCACAGCTTCATTGGTGCTTTCTTTCTGGCCAAACTCACAGTTTGGAGCATCCTGCTGGGCTCCTTGCTCTTCCTTTTCAACATAAATCTGGCTAAAAGTCCTTCGGCCACTGCCCCAATATTTGGCTGTTTTGAAATATGCTTTGAAAGATTAATCAGTTCACCATGCGCTGAGATGGCAATTGAGACTGGGTGTGGTGGCTCGTGTCTATAATCCCAGCTCTTGGGATGCTGTAAATAGGTGGATCACTATGAATCTGATCTAGTAGTGAGACCCTAAACATCCTGTAGACCCTTCCCTAAAATATGAAAAAAAAATCAGGAAAAGTTTATTTTAGCTTACACTTTGTAAAGGGTTTCAGCCCACAGTCAGCTGGCTTCCACATAGGGTAGTTCTTTATTTTTGGCTTAAATTATTTCTGGTCAATTTTGTTTTCTGCTTGTATTACTTGTCTTAAATTTCTGTACTAAATTTATAAAAGTTTCTTTCATGCCTTAAATTACTATAGCGATTTTACTTTGTAACATCTTAATTTTTTAAAGTCTGACTCTTCTGATGACACTCAAAAGTCAAATCTGTTTTAGAACTGCACAAAATATTTTATAATTTTATTTTGTTTTCTACTTTGTAAAGTTTTAAGTTTTTGCTTTTTAAACTTTTATTAAAAGCAAAGATTGACCAGCTCAGGCCTGGGATTCTCGGAATCACCGTCTCCCCGAGCACTTGTCACACTGGAAGGACTTCAGGGCAATGGCATGTATGCGGCGGCAGCACGTTGGTGGCACGCTTTCTGTGGAACATCCAGATGGCTTTCCTGGGGTTCTACATGGCAATGGTACATTTTTCTTAGAGGGTACTGGAAACTGAACTCAGGATTTCATGCTATCCAGGCAGGCACTGCACTGCTGAGCCATGTCACTGAGCCCTGGTGCAATGTTCAGAAACACCATAGGATTCTGTATGACTCATTTTTCTTTTCTTTTGTCAATATGAAACAGCTCTTTAAAAGAAAAATCTTTCTAGAAAAAAGGGGTTGTTTCCCCACCAGAATTTTTTATTTTTCCATCTTAGAGTTTCCTGCTAATGACCATTAGCACTCTGCTCAATGAACAAAACCATCTCAGTGTTGAAGTCCATGTTTATAGATGAGCAAGAGTGCATGAAGGTCTGTGAAGTGTTTGCTAAGCACTGTCTGCATGTTTTCAGGGGGTTCCTCTCTTTAACTTTTCCTGCACTTTCTGAGTCACAGTACTTGAATTCGTAACAGTCCTCCTGTCTCAGCCTCTTGAGTGCTGGGAGTGCAGGGATGGGCCACCACCTTCAGCTTACCTGCTCTTTCTTACCATGAGCATTGGGGTGAGCAAAGCTCTTCTCTTATCTCAACTGAAGTACAAGGCCTTTTTGAATATTCTCTGGAGTTGCAGTTTTGCTTGTGCTCAGGACAGGTCACCTCAGATGTCAACTTGCCATTTCTTACCATTTTATTCACCATGTGTACATCTGTTAACTTTTACTGTAATTCCAATCATTGATAAAAATAGGGGGAAATTGAGATAATGTATTAGAAAGGAGTAGTGCTATCATTAGAATACAGAACCTTAGAAGATGTTTTTTGAATAACGGGAAAATAGGGCTGGGAAGATAGCTCAGTGGTTTAAGTGCCTGTCTGACAAGTACAAGGTCCTGAGTTCGATCCCTGGTACTGTATGCCATGCCAGCCCTGAACCAGATGTGGTGTTGAATGCCTACAATACCAGTGCTAGGAAGGCTGAGACAGGAGAATAGCAATAATTCCAAGCTTTCTTACTTTAAATAAATAGATAAATAAATAAAAATATTGCATATATTAGAGGTTTTGTTCTGAAATCCTGGGGCTGGTCATGATTTCCCAAACCACAATTCTGAAAATCATGGCAGTGCTGAAATCATGAATAACTAAAATCCATTAGTCTAGAATTCCTAGAGACTAAAAATTCTTAAAATTTAAAATTTTAGAAACCAATTCCTGAATGCTGAAATTTTGAAGGCTGATTCCTTTTGAAATTTCAGAAAGTGCAATTCTTATTTTTAAAAAAGTTTACATAAGGGGAGTGGAAAGCCAAATCTGGGATGCGGATTGGCCACGATACGGCAGCAGGGAAAAGTTCAGCTTAAAAATATGTTATTTCTTTGTATTGGCATTCCTTCCAGCTGACGAAATCTCGGAAGCTTCTAACAAATTAAAGTTACATTTGCCTGAAGAAGCCAGCCAAGTTACTGACTAGTTTGTAAACAATACTGTGCATGAAAGGGTAAGAAGATGCTCAGGAGCGTGGCTTTATGAGCACCACCATTCGTGGCCTGCATACCAGCACGTGAGGAGTGAATTTCCACGTGCTCACATCAACATAGAAGCGCAGCTTGAAGATAGGAAAGCTTAATAGGGAATACTCATTGGCATATACCTAACTAGAATAATGGCAGAAAGAGCGATGCCACATAGGAAACGCATGTGGAAGTGCTCCGTAGGAGAGCTAGGTCCTAAAAACAAAAACAAAAAGCAGCCCCTCATTGTCATGCAAGACTTCAAAATACAGTTAATGACTTAAAGTTAACTAGTGCAGTGGGTCAGCTTGGCAGGATGACACTGCAGCACGGTTCCCAACCGTGGGGGTCCCACCCCTGGGCACAATTGGTTCTACCCCCAGAGCGACTCAGCACAAAGAGACCACATAACAGGGCTGAGGAAGCGGGAGTCAATGTTCCACTTCATCGGAGGAACTTCAGTCTTTGCATTCGACTCAGACTTCATCACCTGGCTTGCTACTTGGACTCTCTTGGCCTCCGGCTTGGATCCTTCGCCTTCCGTCGCAGGCTCTTCAGCATCCAACACAGATTCTGCAGTCTTCCTTCGCAGATTCATCAGCTAGCGAATAGAGAGTTGTGCAGAGCACAGCAGTGAGCTTCAGACCTTGGGACAGAATTCTTCAGTCCGGGGTGCGCAGACGCCCTCTGCATGCTCCCTCATCTGGCTCTGCGGTGACTGTCGTAAGCCAGTCTTGTAATTCCTTACACATTGTATATCTTGTGTTAATACCTGTTCCTTATATTATATCTGTTCCTCTAAGTAAAACCCTGGCCAATACAGCTAGACTACTTCTTTGCCCATTGTCTGTCATCTAGCTCTGTAACACCTTGGTTTTTTGTTTTGCTTTTGTGCAGGGTCTTACTATGCAGCTCGGACTTGTAGTGATCCTCCTGTTCCCAGCCTTCCCAGCGCTGGGATTACAGGTGTGCGCCTCCACACCTGGACTCCATCATGGGCTCAGGGCGTCTGGGTGGGGGGGGCTGCCGTAGCATGTGGTGCCAGGGATTGAACTCTGGCCTCTGAGCTTACCTAATTAAGCATTTAGTCTGCACGCTCTTTCTGTAACACCTTGTTTTTATGTCAAATTTTCTTTTTAGAACTTCTTTTTTGTTTGTTGGGACGAGTAAATAATTTTCCTTTTTGAAGTTTTCCTCCATTATCTAAAACTGTCAGCAACACCTTTTATAATTCATTTTCATCTTGATCTCATTGTCAGTGTTAGAGGTTGAAACTGTAAAGACTTTAGGCTCCTTACAGATTTGACTGGGAAAGTACATTTTCACAATGTTGATTGCATCAAGCGCTGCATGCATTCAAACCTTGAAACTTCAGTAAATGCAGAGATGCCCTATTTGTACAACTGCTTTTTTAAAAGCTGACTATTTCTAGAGACTGTAGCTCAGGGTGAAAGCTTTGCACATGTGACAGTGGCCTACAATGGTTTTAGCTTAATCTTGTCAAAAGACTAAGATTGTCTGTCATGGCATTTCACATGAATCTGGTTACATCGCTAGATGCACATGGTTACCAACAATAATGAGGCACTCTTTTATATTTTTTGACCTATTTTAAAAATAAATACAGTTTGTCTTCTCTTTTTTAAAATTAATTAATTTATTTATTTATTGTTATTTTTTTAAAATTTATTTTTTATTTTATTGAAGTACAAATATCAATCAGACAGTTTTAAGACATCTTAACAACACAGATTCGATAAGTTAATACATTGCAAACTGTTTTCATAATGTTTTGGTATCGTACAAGGTGCATACATGATATTATATTTACAGATATTATTTTAGCAGATGTCTCTTATCAGTAAATTAAGAGTGTAGCTGCTTACTTATTTTTTATACCTGAATTATATCAAAAATTCAATAATTATTTTGTTAGTTGATGACCATAGTACTAGAAGCTGACATAATATCCTGTCCAACCACCATTAGTGCAGATCTTGCCTCTCATAAGATTATGTAGAAGCACAGCGTTATCTATCCCAACTGTACTGTCTATACACACACATCATGATTTTTTCTTTCTATACCCTTTCCTTTGTCTACACCTGTCAAAGGTGGGCACTTCATTGTCATTCAACTAACTTAGGTGCTTGAACTCGACACCACAATCCAACACAGTCCAGCATTTCACAACAATAGTGAGTTATTCAAAGAAGTTGTCGACCATAGCCATTTACAGCTCAGCTTAATATTATGGCCCCCACGATGTATACTTCATTTTTATACTTTTCTGCTGGATGGGTAAGACCTAGATAGAGCAAGACTTATATACCAACACATGTACTTTATATTTCTTATGAGGTCAGTGTGGAGACTCCTCAAAAGAGTAGGACTAGAAATCCCATTCAAGCCGGCTATCCCCCTACTGGGAATTTTCCCAAAGGATCTGGAAACATTGTATCATAGAGATATATGTGTACCTATGTCTATAGCAGCACAATGTGTGATAGCAAAATCTTGGAAACAACCAAGATGTCCATCACATGAGGAATGGTTGAAAAAGATGTGGTATTTCAGTTTGTCTTCTCTTAAATTGTGACTTGTTAATGCTGATGCTTATAGAAATGTATATCATTATTACTTATTTTATTGTGTAAAGTATTCTGTTATACCTTTATGTTTCTTAAAACAAATTTCATTTAAGATATAAATAAATGTCCTTAAAATAATTTTTTTTTTACTTTTTTCCTATGGAAGCTTTTATATTAGAATTTTAGTCATAAGACATATTTTAAGTTTTAGTACTGACGTGGTGTCAGTCTAGGGGGCCACACCAGGTTGTATTCCATCCACTAATGTATGAGGGGTCAAATTCATCAGACTTTTTCCTATACTGTGTACAAGATTACCTGTTTTCCAATCTATTACAAGAAAAATTAAACTATTTTGATTTTCTTTACCTTGAAATAATATTTGTGTTCTGTCCATTCAGTGCTTGGGGTGCCTTACCAATCACAGTTTGCTTATCTTTTGTATTTAATTTTCATTTCAGTCTGATGCTTCAGTTGTGAGGGTGTTTCAGTTACGTTTGGCCCATGTCTGGACATTACCTAGGAGATAGAGGTAAATTTAATAATTTTTGTGGTAAAGTTTTAAAATTTTAACCCTGTAACTTTTCACTTAATGAAACCAGGTTTTGATATCTACATGAGTAAAATCATTGTATTCATTAGAAGCTGCTTGGCATCTTAAGTCCTGTGAATGCACAGCTGAGCTCCTATTTCTCTGATTACATTTGCAGTACATGCCTCAGGGGAAAAGGACACATGGTGCAGACACACGTGAGGTCTGTGCTTCAGGCTCATGCTCTTGCTCATTGGATACACACCGTACCAGCATAGATTTTATAAAAATGAGGTTACATGCAGGGCGTGATGGTGCCAGGACTCCGGGCGGCTCAGACAGGGGATCCCCGGGTTCAACCCAAACTGGGCAACTTAGTGAGACCCTGTTTACAATAAAAATAAGGTAAGGACTGGGAATATAGATGAGTGTGAAGTTGATGAATTCAGTTCCCAGTGATGCAAACAAGAAAAGTGAAAAATGTTAAAAGGAGATACTGCCTTCGTCTGCTTGTCCACTCACTGCTTTCATTTCGCTGCGCTTGGAGACTTTGTACATCGGTGTGCTCGGGCCACCGCTGGAGGTCTGGGAGGTGCACACACTTTCTTGTCATTTCCACCTTCATAGGATCCTAAGTACAACTGCAGTGAGCCACTTCCGTCCCACATATTGTTGTTCACTTCAGTCTGCTCACTTTTAATGGGCGTGGGCTTAAAATAATTTTTAAATCATAGTTTCTAGAATTATAGTTTCTGAATTTTGGTCCTTTAAGACTTTAGCAATTTGCTTTTGGGGGATTGAGAGTATAGCATTAGGGGTTGTGTTTTGGGGAACTGCAGTGCCAAACCCCTAATCCCCCTCACCTCTGGGTTTCCAGGGAAGGCTGCTTTAGCAGTGGTATTAAAGTGCTGGCTTTTATGACTGCAGTCATGAAGTGGCAAGGTGTGGTATATTAAATACCAGGAGATGTCTATATTCTTATAGAGCTTCCTAAAAGGCAAATACTTAATAGGCTGAGATGTTTAATGAAGAGTAGGTAAAGCCATGATTACTGATTAAATACCTGCATTGTTGCCCTTCATCAGAGACCTTTCTATAATCTCATTTAATCCTTACAATTATCTCAAAAGCTGTTTGGGATTGAATACAAGAAAATGATAATTAGAGAAATCAAAGAACATAGTCACATTGACCTGCGAGTACTTAAGAGAGCACAATCGAGGCCAGAGAGGTGTCAAGGTGAGTGTGTTATCCTGATGCCAGTGTGTTCCTTTCACTGCCAGTAATGGCATCACCTGAGGTCTTGTTAGAACTATGTACTTGAAGGGACTGGGGAGATAGCTCAGTGTCATAAGTGCCTGCCTGGCAAGCACATGGTTCTGAGTTTGATCCCTGGTACAGAAAAAGAAAAAAGAAAAAGAAGATATATATATATATATATATATATATATATATATATATATATATATATATATATATATATATATATATATGCAGTGGGGCCTGGCAACCTTGGGTGACAGCAGAGAGGAGATTTTTCTGCAGTGCAGTAGGTGCACAGGGCTTCACTTTAGGCTGCAGCTCTCTTAACTCTCCACATTTTTGGTGGCTGGCCCTGCTGGCCTTCAAGTAAGCCTTTCTTCTTACACTTTGCTGTAGTTTGAGTCTGTTCCCAAAGCTCATGCATTGGACATTTAATCTCTCAGTTCATTGGTGGTGTTTAATTCCCAAATATGCTGGTGGTATTTGTCGGTTTCATCTGTACAGGATTAGATGAGTTCATCAGACTGGAGTTCAGGATAGAGTTGGTGGCTCTGGTGACCACTGAGAGTGATCTGATACTAGCACCTGAGACAGGCTCCAGCGTGTGAGGCCTTGTGCCATGCTGTGACTAGGGAGACACCTGGCAGGCTGAGCAGCTGCTGGCACTGCTCCTCCTGGGCTTCCAGCGCTCTGCAGTGTTGAGCCTGATTAACTTCTACTCTCTTGAGACTACTCAGTCTGCACATTCAGTTAGAGGAACACAAAATGAACAGACATTATAGAAAATGTGCATACCAATTGCATGAATTCGTGTTGACCGAAAATATTTTCCATTCACTTCTGCAAGCCACCAGAGCATTTCCACAGTGGAGATGTTTTTCTCACATAGAAATTAAATTACACAATGTACTTCTTGGGAGAACTATGTCTCTTAGAAAACAAGAATTTTTAAGTAAGGATAGAGCTAACCACAGTGACAGTTAGTACTCTCTTTAATATTGTCATAAATCTTAACAGAGTTGTGTTGCTACTTGCAAAATTATTTTGGTATGAAAAATAATCTTGTGATTAAACGTTAATCATGATGTATTGTGCAACATCTCCTAATGAAGACGAGAGGGATCTACTAAATAAACAAGTCACCAGGGTGAGATTTGCCATCACAAATGATTCACTCACTTTGAGGAAGCCTTTCCACACCCTGGAGATCCAAGGGTGCGCTGCACTGCACATGGTGCTGACCACGGCAGGAAGAGCACCACCGCAGAAACACTGTGGGACACCTAGGCCATGGGGTACTGCACGGCGCATTTCCAGGGAAGCGGTGGAATGAGTTTTAGGTATGCTGCTCTAGTGAGTTTTGGGTCAGCTGTCTTGAGAGGATTTTCCAAGTGGTTTGTCTGGTCACACTGGCCTGGTCCTGCCATCCCTTGTCTGTTCCCCTTCCCCACTATACACCTCTGTGCAATCAATGAATCTCCCTTGAGGTTCATCGTCAGACGATATTGCCAAGCATGTGCATTTCTCTTTGAACTATATATATATTCAAAGAGGGACAAAAGATTTCCCTTTTTAAATCACTCATTTAAAAAAAATTCTACGACAGAATTGCACAGAGGCAGGCTTGTGATGGCAACAAAGGACAAAGAAATCTTTGCTGGGTGCAGCCCCCACTGTGGTTCTGCTGCCCAGTCCTGGCTCTGACAGCAGGCAGGAGGGATACTGCCAGCTCTTTGCTCTCAGAAGGAATGTAAGAGGCAACACTTCCCTCTGAAGATTTTGCTGATGTGTTTGGCTTTTCTTCAGCTCCTTCTAGCTCCATTATCATTCCCTGGGGAGGGATGGTCAGAAAAAAAGGACCTCTTCCACCTGTGATTACCCTGGTTTGTTTTTGTGCTGATTATTATTGAAGCTGTTTAAGAAATGCAAAGTATTGGGGCTGGGAAGATAGTCAGTCTAAAGTGCCTGCTTAAGGCAAGCTCAGGCAAATGCAGGGACTATGGTTCGATCCCCAGCACTACATGCCACACCAGCCCCTCACCCGAGGTGGCTGAGCCAGCCACAAAAAGAAATGTGACATGGTTATGTATTTTACTGAATGGATTTTCACACTGCGTTTTGCTCTTTGGGAAACAGTCACTGCAGCACTGAAAGAAAACCCTTTAGTGAGCACAGGAGCGTAGAGGTCCTCTCCTGGTTCTCGTCTTAGTCCAAAAAGCCAATATTTATAATCCCAAAGATACATTCTTGAAATCCCACCAAGTTAGTTCCAATCTACCACTCCCAATGCAACCCACAGTGAAAGTAAAGACACTAAAATGTCTTTATAGTTGTTGGGGAACCAAGGGGCCCTTTGTCCAGCCATGAGGATGGCTTTCCAGAACAAAGAGGCTGACCCAAGGCCAAACCTGGTTTTTATTCAGTTGTGAAGGAAGACTGGCTTGAGAATGAATGACTGTGAACTGTAGGAAGTAGGTGAGTACTGTGAGCTGAGCTAGGTGGGAGGACTACATTTACCTCTGCCATATTCAGAGAAAGTAATTTGCATTATGCTTCTGAGACAGTATCTAATGTTTTGGAAGTCTGGTGCTTTGGCTCTGATGCGTAATCTTTCAAGCCCCAGGAAGTCATAGCCTCTGTCTTAAGGTTCAATCCCAGCCAACAGAGTAGAGCACTGGCTCTTCGTCCTGTCTCAGCCTGGTTCACATTAAAGAGCAGCAAATGTGGGTTATTAGGGAAACATGCATGTCATCTTCAAAAACTACCATCAGCACCTTGGTACATTGCTTGAAGTCAATTGAAAGGATAAGGAAAAGTCCTAGCCAGCTCTGTACATATTAATACATGGATATAGGGTCAGGCATACCCAAAATGGAGATAGCTGATTGTCTTTCAAGGAGAGTCGCCCAGATGGTCCTCCACAAAGGAGCACTGAGGACAACATGACGATCACATACTGGCTGTTGCAGAATCCCAGATACCACCTCTGAGGCTTGAAGTCTGGGCTGAAGGGCAGGCTCTGAATGAGAGCAGGTTTCTCCACAAGCCCCTTGGTCCAGTTGGCTTTCATGTACCAAGATGCACCACCCACCACCCAGAACTTAAAGGAGGAGAGGCTTATTTAACTCAGTTTATAGAGGTTTTGATGCACAGTCTGCTGGCTCTGAGGCAGGGTCGCATTGCAGAGGGTCATCTCAGAGGAGGGCAGTGGGAAACAAAGGGAGGAAGAGGGAGACAGGTTCTGGTGGGTCATTCCCCAGAGAACACTTCCTCCAACATGTGTCCTCTGCACAGGGTCACCCTGGCTGTGCTACCGGCCGGTGCCTCCCTCAGGCTCACCTTAGCCCTCTGCCATTGCTTGTGGTATGGCTACAGGCATTGTGGCCTGTGTACCCCCTCCTCTCCTGCTTCTCTCCTCACAGCTTCCCTCTTTTTAATTTGCTCCACTTTTGGGACCCTTGGTCCATGTAGTCACTGAGGGGAGTGAAATTTTAAAAATCAAGTACAGCAGAAGGGAAGCCAGACACATTGGCACATACATGTAACTCAGGCACTCTAGGAGGCTGAGGTACTAAGACTGAACATTCTAGCCCAACCTGGGCAATTTAGAGATACAGTGGGCCCCTGTCATAGAATAAAAAAAATGTTAAAGTTTAGGGTGTTGACTTAGAACAAAAGCCTTTTATTGAAATATTGAAAAAACAAACAAAGGATCACACAAACAGAACAAAGACTTTCCATGGATTCTATACTGGCCACTACTCATATAATACATGTTTTCTTCCTTCCCTTTAAATAAAACACATTTATTCCTCAGACACCATTATGCTTAAAAGAAACTATTAACTAATGTGAAAAGGAACAGCTGTTTGAAAAAAATAATATTCCTCAAATCCCGTAATTCATAAATACTTCCTGCAGTTTAGGCAATTGCAATGCTGAGTGCATCATTTTTATGAGGGTGAAATGGGTGTACAGATAAGTACACTGAGCTTTTAAAAAGCGGGAAATTGTAAAGGTAACATATTACTTTTACTTGAATTTAACAGAATAACAAGATGTGATAGTAAATTTTTAGGTCTTCAACTACATGTTTGTCCATACAGGAATCTAATTATCATATGATAGATCTCCTTAAGGGTAAAAAAAAAAAAGCTATGGGAGACATGGAGCGGCTTGTGATGCCCACACACCTGGCAATGCACAGGTGAGGCAGTGTCCTCTGCTGTCATCGGTCAGCTGTCTGTCCCCCCACTGTCCCCTGCGTCTGCATTCCGACTCTAGGGACAGATTTTTCCTGGGTCTTCAGCACCCCCTACTGAGCACAAGGCAACCCCTGCTCTCCGTACCGCTTCTGGCTTTTTCCTTTCTACATTTTCAACTGGCTGCTCTTTGCTGGGAGAGGCTTTCTGTTTATTGTTTCCTTTTTTACATTTGCTTTTTATTTTAAAGAGAACAAAACACTAAGAAAACATTAAAAACAGTATAGAATTTCAAGACAGGATGACAGGAAATCAACAATGGTTCTTACATTGCATACTGTTATCTTTAAAGTAGTTCAACAGTGGAGCAGTACTCAGCTGTAAAGGAAGATATACTTGAGGTTTTTATAGGTAAATGGATGCAAGTAGAGACTACCCTCATAAGTAAGAGAAATCAGGCCTGCATGTATGAATACTGTGTTGTTACCTATGTAAGAAACTAAAAGAATAAAATCTAAAAGGTGCAAAAGGTGTTATGAAAGGGAAAGAAGCTGCTCAAAGGGAAAACACAACTGGAATGAAGCAAAGGAGAAAAGAAAGAAAGAAAGAAGAAAGGGAAGTAGCTAAAATAATTTCTATTGGTCTATTGAAAGGAACAGTTAATGCTTAATTTTACTGATCAATTTTGCTTGCTTATTGTTTCCTTTCTGGGCTGGGTGAAAGATATTATTATTCCTGGAGATGATCTGTCTGCAGAGGTTTTGCTTGAATATTCAAACTAACCCCCTGCATACCCCGCCCTATCCATGACCTTTCTGAGGTTAATTCACATACCCGTGCTCCTGGGGTATTGAATGTGTGTCTATGTAAGGGAAAGAGAAGGTAAGCATACTCCACGAAGGGGCGAAGGCGTTGTCCTTGTGAAGGAGAATGTACGTGGCCCCCCCAGTCAGGACCCAGGTCCCTCTTCCCGACTGTCTCCTCACTGCTCATCCCTCATACATGGCTCCTGCTGCAGCAGGTGCCAGGCGGCCAAGGAGAGCCTCAGGGTGGGTCACTGCCCTGCTCTGCTCTCTGGGTCAGTCCTCGTTCTGCTGCGTTTCTTTGGTCTCATCTGTGGTTTTGTTGCCCTGCTGCCTCTTTTCTGGTAATTTGGATTTATGCGCGTACTCAACTATGTTGTCAGGTAAAGAAACACTCATATATTTCCTGTATTTCTTTTTTTTCTAATGCTGATGATTATGGTCAGAGCCTCATTTCCAGCCCCTCCCTCTTGTTCCTCTTCTTAGTTTGGGTCCCCCACTCACTTCCATAGTGAGGTAGAACCCAGGGTCTTTGGGCTGAACTACCTCCCCAACCTGTTTGTATTTTGAAGCAGGGTCTTGCTAAGACCTTGTTTCCTGGGCTGGGCTCAGATTTTGGGATCCTCTTGCCTCAACCTCCCAAGTGCTGGGATTATAGGCATGAATACCATGCCTGGCTTTTCATAGTGTTTTTATGCAACTTGATACATTACATGTATTTATATTCATTTGTTTTTATTTTTGTTTTATTTCATTCTAGTTACCCCAGCATTCCTTTGCTCCTCAGGCCCGCGCAGCCTGAACAATGTGGCTTCTCTCCCACGCTTCCTAGAGCCTGCTTCTTCCTCTTCCTCCTACTCTTTGCAGCACTGGGCTATCGTTTCAGGTGCTCAGGTTCCAGGGCAGCCCAAGGTCTCTGTGACACAGCTGACAAGGTCCAACAAAGACTCTCTTCTGTCTGCCACGGCCTGACAGCCAACACTTTCCCCCGCTGGCTGTGCTTGGGTCTGGCTCTGGCTACATGCGGTGAGCGTGGCAGCAGCAGCCTGCTGTGCGCTGTCCTTTTTTTTTTTTTTTTTTAAATTTATCTTTTATTTTATTGAAGTACAAACATCAATCAGACAGTTTGACGACACCTTAACAAGACAGATTCTATAAATTAATACATTACAAACTGTTTTCATAATGTTTTGGTATTGTACAAGATGCATATATGATTTTATATTTACAGATATTATTTTAGCAGATGTCTCTTATCAGTAAATTAAGAGTCTAGCTGCTTACCTATCTTATTTTTTATACCTGAATTACATCAAAAAATCAATAATTATTTTAATTATTTTCCTAGTGGATGACCATAGTACTAGAAGCTGACATAATATCCTGGCCAGCCACCGTTAGAGCAAATCTTGCCTCTCATAAGATTATGTAGAAGCACAGCGTTATCTATCCCAACTGTAATGTCTATACACACACATCATGATTTTTTCTTTCTACACCCCTTCCTTTGTCTACCCCTGTCACAGGTGGGCACTCCATTGTCATTTAACTCAAAAAAAAAAAACAAAAAAAAAAAAAAACAAAGTAAAATACAACGTACAACAAGTAAAATCAATTGAGTCAGATAAGGCAAAGTGAATGGCATATGCTGCAGGATACTAATCAGCTTTTCTTCTGGATGGTTAACAACCTAAGATCACAAGTCAGAGTTGGAGAAATAGCAGAGCCACAAGGCCAGCCAACATTTTGGACCTAGCTTTTCAAGGTCAGCGAAGACTCAAGACATAGGAGAACCTGTACTGCAACATCATGAAACTCAGGTGAGCTCCAAATTTTCTGAGCAAGGAGATTGTGGAGCCACAAAGGAAAGAGATTGAAGTTCTATAGTGTGCCTGGGGAGATTCACATGAAGAGAAAACTTTCTCTCAAGCTCTCACAGAGAGCAATTTGGTCAAGCATTGACCGTGACTCATCCACATGGATGACACAGACAAAGGAACTACAGAATAATGTACAGGACTACAAGATAAACCCTGAGAGGACTTCAATGACCACATAGGAAATATAAAGTTCATGCGCTGTCCTTCTGCACGCTCACTTTTCCTTAGCCCACTCCTGTTCCCGCAGACTCTGGAAGGACCAGACACTCTTTTCCTCTTCAGTTTTGGACGACCAACATGGATCAGGTTCTGAGACACAGGGACAGGTTATCCTCCAGGTCTCTCTGCACCTCTTGTTCTAGAGCTGTGGGTCTGGTTTATCAGTTTGCTGTGGTGAGGCCCAGCGGCCTCCAGTGATGTTGTCTTTTTACTGCAGTTCTAGTCCATGGTCTTAGCCCTCTGAGAAGAATCTTGAGTGGGGTCAGTCCTCATACAGTGCAGTCTCAATGCACTGCTGCCTTTGAGACAGAAGTAATGGAACACCCCAGGAGGGCTGCTGGTTTCCCCTTGTACCTCCTGTTCACACTCAGAAATGGCCCTGCCCCACCTACTGAGTTCTAAAAGCTTCTTCAATGTAAAATACTGTTAGGAAGAAAGTCTGTTCCTCCATGAAGAGCAAGAGGGGGTGGACTGATTCCTGTCCAGAGGAAGAGAGAAGAGGCTAGAGACTTTCTTACGACATCACTTTTTCTCATTGAGATAAAGCAGATTCACATGGAGAGAAAACATTCTCTCAGGCTTTCACAGAGAGCAAACTGGTCAAGCAATGGCCATGCCCCATCCACATGGCTGACACTGACAAAGGATCTACAAAGTGCGGTACAGGGTTTCTGGATAAGTACTGAGGGGACTTGACTGACCTTGTCAGATACAAAAGTTACATTTCTTGTTATACAAGTCTTGCTTTATCTTAACCATCCAGCAGACAAGGTATGAAAAGTGAAGCCATGTTAATATGCTGAGCTATGGAAGACTCCAGTCATCAGATTCAGACATTGTCAGTCCTGTGGATGATCCACTATTATTATGTACTACTGGACTATAGTGGAATATTTTGTTGAATTCATGTACCTATAATATTTGGATGACAATGGAATACCCATGTCTGACAAAACTAAAGAAAATCAGGTGATATAAATGAAGGACTATTTTGTATCTGCATATACAAAATAGTTAGGACAGATATATAGCTAATTTCTCTTAATTCAATAAGAAGAAAGATCTGTACTAATAGTGTTTGGACAGGATATCATGTCTGCATCCTGTGCTATGAATAAGTACTATAAAGACAACAATATGCAATGTATTAATTGTTGTAACTCTCCTAGCAACCTGTTTTGAAGGTCTCTCATTGCAATTTTTTCTCAATAAAATTAATTTTAAAAAATGAGACATTTTTCCAGCCTTCATGAAATACACATTTGTACTTTGCCAAACCTAAAGCTTCAAGAAGGCAGATGATCACAGGCAATTAAATGGCTCGATTCCTATGCCCTGAGTCTTCGCTGACCTTGAAAGGCTAGGGCCAAAATGTTGGCGGGCCTTGTGGCTCTTCTATTTCTCCAACTCTGACTTGTGATCTTAGGTTGTTAACCATCCAGAAGAAAAGCTGATTAGTATCGTGCAGCTTATGCCATTCACTTTGCCTCATCTGACTCAATTGATTTTACTTGTTGTACATTTCCTTTTGTATTTCTGCTTTTCGCTTGTTATACTAGG
>PVKA01002322.1:0-16890 GCA_004027165.1 Ctenomys sociabilis | reverse complement strand
GAGTACAGTTGGGATAGATAACGCTGTGCTTCTACATAATTCTATGAGAGGCAAGATCTGCACTATTGGTGGTGGGACAGGATATTATGTTGGCTTTTAGTGCTATGGTCATCCAGTAGGTAAATAATTATTGAATCTTTGATATAATTCAGCTATATAAAAACCTGTAAATATAATTTCATGTATGCACCTTGTACAATACCAAAACGTTATGAAAACAGTTTGCAATGTATTATTTCATCGACTCTGTATGGTTATGGTGTTTTGAAACTGTCTGATTGACATTTGTATTTCAATAAAATAAAAATAAATGCAAAAAAAATAAATAAATGGCTCGATTCATATGTGTCAGTTATTTCTGTAATAACTGTATTATGTACTGTTGCATTGATAGGAAAGGACTATGGGTAAAGCAGAAAGGGAGTGAGCCCCTTACCTGGATAACTGAGGGCATGTGTTAGGAGCTACAGAAGCTGGAAATTAGTCAAATGTGTGAGAGCAGGACTAAGCTTTGTGCTTAAAGCAGTCAAACTATCTCAATCCTGAGAGAAGCATCCTGACTGGATAATGTCAGCCTTTAGTCACTAGGCAACCTTGTGTTATGTGATACCAACTTTGCAAAAGTATGAATAAAGGCCCTTACTGTTGTGAAAAAAAAAAGACAAAAGATAAAGCAGATGGCAGTGTGGCTACTTTCATGAAAAGGTGAGAGCTCTTATCCCAAGCCCACCACTTCTCTTTTATGGGTTACCAGAAACATGACAGAGGTCTTGGACCGCAGAACAGGGCAGAAGCCACAGCTTGAAGAAGCTTCGTGTGGATGTGCAGCATAAGGATGTGTCATCATAAATAGAGTTGAGGGAGACTGCATCTCACAGTGTGTGCTGGGACACTAACTGTGTATAGAAAAATCACACAAAATTAGATCTCTGTGCATGTTAAACAAGTCAAGTATTCTTAAAAGGCTGAAGACCTAACATGAAAAATAAAAACTGAAAAGTTGAGAAGAAAATATTCTATTATATCAATGAAGGGAAAGATTTTATAATAAAGCCAAAAGGTACAAGCATAAAGGAAACCACTGACAAAGTTATCATATTAGAGCAATAATGTTTCAAAACTCCAGACATTTTTAAAATAAATATTTGACAAGAAAATTTGCTCTGATCATGAGCACATAGATAGGACTTGGAGCTCAAGATGGGAACCACAGTGAACAGAGACTGTGTGTCAGTGACCCCAAGGAGCAACATCTGGGCTCACCCGACCTCTCATGAAATGCTTAGGCCACCCAGGAACCAGAAATGCGTTCAGAACGACAGAAGGATGTGATGTCACCCTTGCCCAGGTGGGCAGAAATAAGTCTGATGCGGCAAGCAGACAGCCAGGAGGCACGCCCAACACTGCGTTGGCACAAGTACAAATGGTGGGGTCTCAGACACTCTTCTCTCATTGCCGGGACAAATAACTGACAACCAAAATGAAGGAAGGAAAGGCTTACTTAGCTCAGTTAGTGGAGGTTTCAGTCCTTACCCCAGTGACTCTAACGCAGAGCAGCATGTGCCCTATGTGGCAGAGGGCAGCAGCTCATGGCTGCAAGAGCACAGAGCAGGTGAGCAGGAGCAGTAGAGACAGTGGCAGCAGAGAGCAAGTCTGTCTCTCTTAGGTCACATTCAGGCTATTCCCTCTAGGCCAGGTGTAGCATTCGTAACTACAAGCCCAGCAGTGCTCAGACCCATAATCCCAGCTTGGATCATGAGTCAATCACAACCACTAGAAGTCTGCCCCATGGCTGCATATGAGGCTTTGGGGGGAGGGGAGGCAACTAGACCAAACCATAAGAGTCAGCACGTAGAGGCTGCAGACTCCCTCACCCTGCTCATGGTACACGCAGGGAGAGTGTCACGACCTCGTGCTGGAGAATGTGGCAGGCAGGCAAGAGAGGCTCATCCACAGATTCCCTAATCAGCAAGATGGAAATGCAACAGGTGCTCAGGTCTGGGCCTGGGGTGCTCCCAGGCCTAGGGGTTGTTTGTCCTTGGGGGACAGTTTAGGTCATTAGAGGTGAGCCCTGGAAAGGAAACTTAAGAGCTTTGTCTCTTCTTTCTCTTTACTTCCTGGCTGCTGTGAAAGGAGCTACTTCCCATTTCCACATGCTTCTGCTGCATCGTCTGCATGGCTAAGGGTCCAACAGCGGTGGGGCTGGCTGAGCACATACTGTACACCTGGATGTTGAGTCATTAAGCTTTTCCTCTCTTCAAGTGGAGGACCTCAGTGTTTTGGTAGAATGATGGAAAGCTGACTAACCATGGCATTAGTTAACAAACAAATGAAATGTGGCACATGTGGTACCTAAATTATATACAGATTTAGATGTGTGGTTCAAATCCACATGAACAAACCCTACAAAATAAAGCTTTTGAGCTGAAAAAGTACAAGATTCTACTTCAGTGAATTTTATAAGCACTTGAAAAAATACTGTAAGTGGCTTATGACTTTACACACATGGGATGCAACCACAAAGTGCAGATTGCCAGAGAAGGAAGGAAGAGGCAGGTGGGGTCTGGCAAGGACAAACAATACCACCACGAACTCTGATATTTTTGTAAAACAAAACAGGAAGCACAAAGGCCGCCACTGATACCTTGCTATCCTACTCACTCACTCTGCCTTATGCTGACTTGAAATATTTCCTGATAAACCTTAGGAAAAGTGGAAGAAGAGTCATTCCTGCAAGACGAGGGATCAGAGCCTGCCCTCCCCTTCTTCAGTTCCTCTCTCTGCCCCTTCTGGCTCTAAATACTGTGATTCTGTGTGAGTCTTCTGTGGGTTCCCAAGCAGCCTCTGTTTTCACTTTCCACACTGCTGCTTCTGCGGAGAGTGCTGAATCCTGTCCTTAAGGGCAGCTAGGGATTTCCACAGTGCACTGTGCTTACGCTGCTCCTCCAGCCACCAGGAAGGGTTGTGATATCTGCACTCCTTTGTCCTCCTGCTTAGATGGAGACCTGTCTGTGCTGAGCTGTTCTCTGAGTTTTCTTTGTAGATACAGTGAGCATCAGATCCAGTGAGCGGGTCATGCTATATTTGTTGAATGCAGTTTTTGTCACCTGGGGTGCTCCTGGGTCTCTACCCTCATCTTTCTGAGGTTACAGTTGTGTTCTTACAGGTGAAGGTGGTGCAGATGGAGCTCATCTGGCTTGCTGTCTTTTGTGGACTTTTCTTAAAATACTTCTCTTTTTTTGCTTGGTGTGGTGGCACATGACTGTGACCCCAGCTACTAAGAAGGCTGAGGCTGAGGGATCAAAGTCAAAGGCCAATCAGTGCAATAAAAGGAGTCCCTGTCTCAACATAAAAATTTAATAAAAGTGGTAGTGTAGTTTAGGGGCCAAGCACTTGCCTAGCATGTACCAGGGCCTAAATTCAGTACCTAGTACTGCAAAACAAGACAGACTTCATTTTGTGCTTCAGCTTTGGAGGTTCATAAGAAACTTCATGTCTTTCTTGCTCTTCAGCTCCTTGCTGTCAAGACTGTCATTTTTCCCCCCTTTTCATGGTTGAGAGGAAATTCACTTCTCTGGGTTTCTGCTATTTCTCAAGCACCTCCATAATTGTATCTCTTACTCTTCTGAGCCTCCCTGTGAGGTGTGTCTGCATAGCACAAATGAGAGGTTTCAGAGAGCAGATGACCCATTCAAAATCCTGAAGCAAGCAGCAGGCCCAGAAATTCTTCCCAGGATTTCCTACCACTGACCACCCTGCTTCCTGAATAGCCTCCACACCCTTGTTCTTGTTCCCTATGGATCAGTGACCTACATGGCTGTCATCATGGTCCAGGACTAGACCAGCACAGAAACCATGCTAAGAGCAGAGATATGAGACATCTATGTCTGCTCTTAGGAAAGAGAGTTAATGGTGGACAGCCTCATGCCTCCAGAGAAATTGCATAAATTAGCAGATTTTCTAATTTCACATTCCTGCTCTTCAAACCAAAGTGTGATTTCATATGCAGTTATTATTAATTTGTCAATATGAGACTGCTTGACTTGGAAGCAGAGGCAAGATGTTGGGGAGGGGAGCATGGGCACCATGGGGTGTCACAAAAGCGTGGGCACATGTGCCACTGCTAAGGCTCTGTCAGTAGGCTGTCACCTCCAAGGGCAGAGTGTTCTGTGTAGATGGGGTCATTAGCAAAGTTATAAAGCTGATGAAGGCCAAATTAATAAAACTCTATAACATTTCATAGCCTGCACAAACAGCAACTTGTCATACATTAGTGGGGGATAACTGCCAGACAGTTGCTCAGAATGTGCTCATTAAGTATTAACAAAACCACCCAGGCAGCACAGGCCACAAGGAGCTGCCCAGTGAGGTGGGCCGCACTCTTTACCTCCGACTCTGAGAAGTGGCTTGCAGACTGCTGCCCAACCTCAGATTCGTGTGTGAGGGTGATACCTGAGTAGCCGTCCTGGCTGTGAGAGGATGAGGAGCAAGACGGCTGTCTTCAGCCAGGGCATCAGATCACCAGTGCACAGAATTGCTGCATTAAAGCATAAAGTTCTTTCTGACTTTCTCATACATGTTTTTAAAGCAGAAGTAGAGAGAATGAAGGTGCTGTCCAGGACCCGACTGCATCTGGTTGATGCCCCATAGCCCTGTCACACATACACCTTGAAGATGATCAGAGAGTAGCAGGTGCACAGATTCATGTCCTTGGAATAATTAGAATTCCTGCTATGCATGTCTTGTGTTGGGAAGTGATTAGCTTAAATTCAGAATTCCTTTGACAAAGATTCACAAAGCACAACCTTGGGTCTGGTCAGTGTGGGGCAGCAAGGGCAGATACAGCACCATCTGTCAAAGTCACTAGTTTCACTAGGAGGGCAGTGGAGAAAGATGCCCTGGCTCGAGTGTCACCTCTGTGCTCTGGGATCAGAGAAGGGATGCTTGTGTCATGGTGCTGGGTGAGCAAAGGGGCTTGCAAGGCATTCCTCATTATTCAGCTACTGAGTGGAAGGGGATGGGAAAGGAGAATGGAGAGAAGGAGAGAGAGAGAGAGAGAGAGAGAGAGAGAGAGAGAGAGAGAGAGAGACACACACACATACAGAGAGACAGAGACAGAGAGAACAAAGCTACAGGTTATTGTAGGAACTCACTAAGTAACACGGAACTTGTGATGTCTTTTCTTCTCTAAGGCCTGAACTCCATTTTTCAATTCATGGAAATAAACAATGACTCACAGTTCCTGCTCCAGCATGTAAGCAAGGTGTGGTGATGTGCTCTGGGCTTAACCAGGGGCTGATCACACCAGCTTGCCCCCTCTGGAACAGCTGTTTCTGGGGCCTCTGAGTGGCCAGATGGGAGCTGGGTAGATGGAAGGGAAGCACCTGGGGGAGACAGGGCTGGCTGGTGTCATGGAGGCAACAGGCCTAGCAAAGTTGCTGCATGGCTAGCAACCCTTTGAGCAGTAGTGAACAGCGACACTTGTTTTCAGAGTTCTTGGAAGGTTCTTATTTTGGAGTGAAGTGTGAAAGTTGTCAGAATGAAGTCAGAGTCATTTGTTCAAGTCCTACCAATGACAAAAATAAACAAAAAGTGGAATGTGATGAAGGATGGAATCTAACTCACATCTGTCTGGTAACAAGAAAGAGCACAAGAGACTGTCAGAACCACAAAATTGCCAAAGGTCATAGCAGCTTACACACAAAGACTTGTGCAGTGTTGTCTGCCCAGAAGCTGCCCATGCAGCCTTGGACTAAGGCCACTCCCATTCTTGATCTGTGTATCCGGCAGTACTGCTAAAAACAACTCTTGCTTCTCTGAATTTGCCCATAGTTCACCATGCACACACATTGCAGTTGCAATGCTCATTCGCAATTCAATTCACTACCCTCAGGACAATCCCTCTGTTATTTTAGTTTTATTTTTGTATTGAGTACAGAGTTTACAGGGTCTATAGGATCTCATTACATAGATCAGACATTTAGTGATCTACCTGTGTTCAGCCTCCTAAGAGCTGGGATTACAGACACATGCCACAATGCTGATCTCAATCACCATCTCAGAGTGCCCCAGGACGAGGCTGGTATAGCATGCCAGGGACTGAACCCTGGCTGCTGCATGTGCCTAAGCAGGTGATTTAATCGATTGAGCTATTTGGCTGGTCCTCCCTCTGTTCAACAGGTACAATTCCCTTCTCCCATATTCATATGTGGAAGTCTATTAATGTCCACTACCTCAGAGTACAGCTAGTTGATACTTTAAAGAGGTGATTAAGATAAAATGAAGTCACATAGGTGGACCCCAATCCTCATGTCCTTATAAAAAGAGGTTAGGGGCCAAGGAGATGGCTCAGTAGAATAAGTGCTGCCCTGGCGAATAAGTGCTTCCCTCGCAAGTGCAAGTGCCTGAGTTCAGTCCCGGGTTCCAGAGAGAGAGAGAGAGAGAGAGAGAGAGAGAGAGAGAGAGAGAGAGAGAAAGAGAGAGAGAGAGAGACAGATTAAGAGACAGGGGACACACAGGGAAGGATGACCTTTGAAGATATAAGGTAAAGAAGGTATTCATAAGCCCAAGAGAGAGCACTGGTATCAGAAGCCTCCTCACACCTTGAGGGTAGGCTTCTGGCCTACACACTTGTGAATAAAGAAATGTCCTCCTTTCAAATGGAAACCTGTACTCTGAGCCACAGAGCTCCAGATCAGGTATGCTACGACTTAGCAGAAAGTTTGTCTGCATTTTACTAGCCCAGCAATTTTGCCTATGAGGTTAAGAGTAGCAGACTGATTAATCTTGCAGAAAAAAATTCCAAGAAGTCTAATGTTGACACAGCATGGCTGCTGTTGGGGACCTTTACTCATGTCTATGAGAATTAAGAGTAAAAATCACAGGAGAATGATTTAAAATGTTTCGCATCTGGCCAAAAAGAAGCTCCTGTAAAGCTGTGGACTATGAAAATAAAGGAAACTTGGTTAAGAAGAACCAGGACAATGGAAAAGAAGAGGGTATCATGAGAAGCATCAGAACTCTGGCCTTTATAGCCTCAAAATTGCAAAAGTGGAAGACTTTGCTTAAAGAAGAGAACCCCAGAACACCATGTTCTAGGGTTGTGGCAGTTTAGAGAACTGGATTCAGAGTGCTCTGTGATGCAGACAGTTGGCCCCTACAGCCAAGAGGGAGGATGGCCTGGCTACTGCTCCAGCTGGCAGCATCTTGGTATCATACTCCTGGTGCTGGTTTTAGGTGTGCGAAGAATGCAAGTTACTGGTTCAGAGAGGCTCCAACCCAGATTTCAGAAGACCTGGGAGGCCTGGCAGTCTTCCCCTGAAAGGGCAGTATGTGAAGCTGTGATTGTGAAGCCAAAGGTACAGTCGAGGTCCCAGAATGCTGGAGCAGCCCAGAAAGTGAACTGTGAGGAAAGCTGCAAGGGGTGAGCAAAGTTAAACCAAGAAAGAAGCTTTGGGAGTTACAACCACCTGCAGTGGCATGGGGGTGGAGCCACCCAAGCCCTTTAGAGTTCATATCTTCCCACAGATTGCCTTGGGTGCTGGAGATAGGACTGAACAACTTAATGCTTTCCTGGCTGGATTTGAACTTGCTTTAGATCTGTTGCTGTTTATGCTTCATTTGTACCTTTTGGAAGTGTCCTAGTTACTCTTCTCTTGTTGCTGGGACAAATACCCAACACCCAAAATGGAGGAAGGAAAGGTTTATTTAGCTCACAGTTACTGGAAGTTTCAGTCCATATTCAGCTGGCTCCAAGGCAGAGGGGGCACATGGCAGACAGCAGCAGTTCATGGCAGCCAAACAGCAACAACAACAAAGAGCAAATGCTACAAAAAGTCTGTCTCTCTGTCTCTTATATTACATTCAGGCTCTCTGGCCCAGGCTAGGGAAGTACTCACACCCATAATCCCAGCAGTACTAAAACCCATAATCCCAACCTTGGATCACACATAATACCAATGGATCATGAGTTAATCAGAAACTCTAGAAGTCCCCACCTCATGACTACATGAGGCTTTGAGGGGACAACTAGACTGAAACCATAATGAATAGTAATGATTATTTTCTGTTTTTTTTATTTTTTTATTGGGGTTTGAACTCAAGACCTTGTGCTTTTCAGGCAGGTGGTTAAGCCACTGAGCTACATTCCCAACCCCATATTTTCTGTCATTGTATGCTGTAAGTGTTTAATTCCCTTCTAATTTGCACAGGGACACTCAGTTAAGAGTTTGCCTGTAATCTCAGAAGAGACTTTGGACTTGGACTTTTCAACTAAGCTGAAACTGTTAGACCTTTTGTTACTCTTAGAGATGAGCTAAATGCTTTAAGTATGAAGGGATGTATATGAGTCTTATGGGGACAGAATTGGCATGTTATGTCTTGTATCTCGATGTGCTCCTGAAACCTCATCTAATAGGTAGAGCTTTTCTGAAGTGGCTGGATCTAGGATTGGTAATGCTGAGATTAAGGATGTGATGTAATTAATGAAGTGATGCTAGGATTAAGGTTGCCCTATGCTGGGTATAAGTGCTCTCTGCCCAAAGGTTAGATAGACAGGATGAAATATAACAGACAGAAAAAGGGCTGCTGCTGCTTGCTGCTTTTCTGGCCTCCTGCCTTCCATGGTCCTCTTCAGTGCCTGTCTGCCATGCCCTGCCTTGGATCCAGCCAACTATGGACTGAAAATTGTATAAAGAATGAGATAAAATGAACCTCCCTAACTTTAGAAGTCAGGTATTGGGTCTTAGCAGTGAGAAAAGTAAGCGACTTCATCCTACAAGGTGAGCACTCCACAAGGAGCACTCACAGGTACACCACAGTGCGTGCCACGGAGGAGCCTACCGAGTGAAGAGCCACTCTTCTTTGTCTGCCCCTGGATCTCCACAAGCCAGAGAGGAGCAGTGAGTGGAACTCAGTACTGAGCAAGAGGCAGGGTGCCTTCCTCTGAGGTCTGCTTCATAACTCAAGTGGAGAGCCACTTGAGTTGAGATGATAACCCAAGTGGTGGAAAAAACAAAACCTCTTTTTCCTCACAGTTTCCTGCATCTCTCATTTGCTTTCTACCCTTTCTTACAGGGCTTCCTTTTCTGGGTAGTGCTGGTGGCCAAGGGGTGTTTGGATTGAAGAAGAGCCCACTTGCAGGAGGAGGTTCATTCCTGCTTATTGCTTGACCCTGACCAAACTTTGACTGCATTAGAGTTGCTTGTGGAGCATGTGCAGGCCCAGGCTCCCAGTTTGTCTCTAGCTTTTTTCTAATTTTGCACATACGTGGAAAAGGCCTAAGAACATGTACACTAGCTTCCCACTTAGGGGCCTGTTGATTCCTATCTGTTGTCTACTTTCAAGAGGTCTTGGAGGCCCTGGATTCCCCAAAAGGGTGAACCCAAGTGTCCTGGGTCCTGACTTCTCCTTAAAAAGCACACAGAAGAAGGACTAGGATGCTGCACAGTAACAGGGAGTGTGCCCAGCAGGGAAAGGCCTTGGATTCCGTCTTCAGTGACATACACACTCTGAGTGAAAAGCTGCATGTTCTTGTACAACTTGCTACAGGAAGTATGAGAAGAAAAGATATGCGGAGATGGCAGTGATCTGAGTGGTAGGTGGGCACATCCACCTCCTCAAGGCACGAAAGCAGAGCATTCCTGTCACCACAGCTGAAGCTCAAAGGTCACCTCATCTCTCCAAAGTCACTGCAAGGTGGGGTTTCAGGGCTGCTGTGGGAGGGCTTCGTCCTGCATGCTTGGGAATGTGCTGAGCAGCTGGGGTCAGCGTGTGGTTAAGATGCAAGCACATGAGGCAAGATGTGCAAATTGGCTCCAGGGCAGTTTCTGGAAGGAGACAGGGACTTGACTGTTAATTATGGGCACCTCACACTCTTCTACATGGCAGCAAAGCTCCAGGACGAAGGACGGACAAAGTAACAATGCTTGTCACCATCCAAAATGCCATTTAACTGGAGGAACTCATGAATGATCAAACCAAGGGAAATTATTCTGAAGACATATAACAAACTGGGAAGTATTCATTAAATGATATCTGCTTGATCTTGGTAAAAAGAAATAGTATGTATGGACTTGAACCATAGCCACTCCATCCCCAGCGCCCCTGATTCCTATGGAGCTCTGTCCTCACATCCTATTTTGGGAGGATGAACTAAAAGGTGAAGACTCATTATATCTCCATGTCCCAGCCTAAGACTAGGTATCACTAGGCCATATTTGCAATGATGCACCTGTAGTAATAGATGGTATACGGTGTGGGAAAATAATGCTATCTCCTTACTGATAACCTTATTACAATGCTACATAATTATGGTATGGGGCAGGAAGGAAGGACATTGATGTTCCCTTACTGATATGGTGGGTGGGCAGGGGTAGACTTGCTGGATGACCGCAGAATGATGGCATGAGTGCCTATGAGTGGAGATATAGCTGAGGGCAAAGGATGTCTGTTTTAGGGGTTGGGGGTCTTTTTCTCACACTGACCATGCTATTTTGGGGAACCTTCTTTCTTTAGCTCACCCAAAGACTCACCTGGTGGCATGGCCTGCCCTCCTGTCCTCCCTCACCCCCATGCCATCTGTCTGTGCATGCCAGATGTTGCCCCACCATGATGTATTTATTCCTGCCCTCTCTGGCATTCCCAAGAGAGAAAGCTCCTGGCCTGTGAGGCAGTGTAGATGGGTTTTGCTTTTAGAGCTATTAAATCAACTATAAAGACTCCCGTAAAATAATGGTTCTGTCAAGAGCGGGCTCTAAAGGACAGTAAAGCAGGTGCCGTGGAGAAGCATGACTCATTGTTCAAGCTCACTCAAGCAGCTACTGGCTTCACTGCAGGACACAGAGGAGCCATACAAGCTGCTCCACCAAATGACTGCTGAGGGGGCCTGCATGGGGCCAAGTGACAGCAGGCACTCGATCACTGTGGCACATGAGTTGGCTCCAGGAGACAAAGTATTCCTCAGCAGTCCAGGGTGAAAAACCTGTCACAAGGGAAGGATCACTTCCACTCTGTCCAACACTGTCACATACCCATTTGGACTGCTTTCATTACATTTGCAATTAAAATGAGGAGAAACCCACTTCCTTTGATGAGCAGGTCTTGCAATTTCTTCCTTTGAAAAGCCACATTTAAAAGTACCTTGCTTCCATCCCCTCCTTCGTTTATGCTAGCTGGTATCTAGCTTGTGTGTGGCATGAAGGCACCAGGTAGGTGTTGTGCCACTGAGCCATAGCCCCAGCCACCCAGAGTGTACCAGTGCCACTTGATAGTGACATAGAGTCTTTCCACTTAATGCTAGATGGGATAACAACCCTGTATTCAGAACTCAAAATTTTCCTTTCCTGAAAACTGGGTAAGAACATACAATATAAACATGATGATGTTAGAAACATGCATATAAAGATAATAGTGAACTCCAAGCAATTACTTTACAGCATGTTAAGATACTGTAGCCACATGGGCTAATTTAGCTTTTCCAATGTTTTGTCACACTGACAAGTCATGCATTAATACCCTGTCCTATAAGAGACCCTGGCCATAGCAGGTCTTCTCATAGCAAAAGTGGTCAGTGCCTGCGGATAGCAGTTGTGTTGCAGGATCAGAGGGCACAGGACGTATTATCATAGCACGCCAGAGACTGTATAACACCCCTGAGTGACAAGATTCTAGACCACTCAGAGGAGAATGAGCATTGAGAGTGAGGAACCATCCTGAGACTCAGCAGCGTGCTGCTGTGATTGTACATGCAGGTCAGAGGGTCAAGGATGCCCAGAAGCAGTGCTCAAAGCAGACTGATTTTGGCTTTGTTTCCCCTATGGTAGAAGTCTGATTTGTCCTCTTCAGCAGGAACCCTTATATTTCTCCCCACAGGAAGGGTGGGTTATGCGTGAGGGCTTTACCTGCATATAACCATGCAGGTGTCTACTTCCACAGGCCCCTTCTTGCTAGGGGAGGGACATGCTTGGAGAGTGCTATATGGTACCATGCACATATGGAGAAGGGACCCCACTTCCCTACCAACACAGAGCCCAGAGATTGCAGCACAGGTAGAGCTCAGGGCTCCACTCAACCCCAGCAGGAAAAAAGAGCAAGCCAACCCTTCTCATAGAGAGTGGTTAGAACCACTGACCATAAAATAGTTAAGTGCCATCATAATAACTAAACAGAGCGATAGCAGGCTAAATAACAATTTAAACAGAATCAAATTCTTAAATAATACTTAGAATATTCATGATATCATAAAAATC
Source organism: Ctenomys sociabilis (assembly GCA_004027165.1). Lineage (NCBI taxonomy): Eukaryota > Metazoa > Chordata > Mammalia > Rodentia > Ctenomyidae > Ctenomys > Ctenomys sociabilis. Next base: position 4,642 of record PVKA01002322.1, on the reverse strand, counting down.
TGTCCATCCTAATAACATTAAGCAAATCACAGGATGAGTGAGAAAAGGCTATTAATCAGACTGAATACCAGAAGAATCCGATGTTGGCATTACTTGACCAAGGCTTTAAAATCATGTTAAAAAGCCAGCTTCAAAAATGTTCTCTTGAAATGAAACACAATCTTAGTGAAGAAATAAATCTTTGGAAAAAACCTAAGTAGAATTTCTAGAACTGAAAGTAAGATAATAGAAATTTAAAATAGAACTTGCTGATTGGGCTTAATAGGAAAGTGGAACCAACATCGATAGCATCAGTGAAATGGAGCACATATCAAAAGAATTTACTCCATCTGGAGGACTTGTAGAATAAGCTAGCAATAAATAAGCATAATGTTAGGGACAAGTGGGATAATGATTTTAAAAATAACAATAAAACCCCACAAAATTCATAGTCTGAATTATGACAAAGTCCTGGAAAGAGACCAGCCACTGCTGATACTGACTGTTCCAAGATGTGATGGCTCCATGACAATCCTAATGGTTATATTTAAGAAATCTGAAGGTTCAGCAAGTATTTTTCATAAACTCAAGACAATCAATGCCAAGAGTTGTGATAATTAAATTTAAAAAATATGAAGGTAAATAAAAAATAATGAAATCAGCCCAAAATGTGTACCATACTTTCTATAGAGCCATGCAATGTAGCATAAAAGTAGATATCTAATCTGGATTCTGGAAGCCAGGAAAAAAACAAGTGAAATATTTTCCAAGTGTTAAAAGTAAAGAATTCAAAACTATAAATTCTACATCCTGTAAACTATGCTTCAGGAAGAAAAGGAGATAGAGACATTCTCATTTGAAGGAAAACTAAAAGAATTTGTCACTAGTAGACATATGGCTAAAGCCTGGGTAAGGAAGTGAATAACAAGGGAATAAATTATGGAATATCAGAAAGAGAGTTTTGTCAACACAGAGAAGCTTATTTTAAAATTTGTTTGACACAGCATAATAGACTAGCTAAACAGTTTTGACAAAGAACAATAAAATAGCAATCATACCTTTCCTCAGGATGGCCTGCACTGCATCCTTCAGGTGTACTTTTATCTTGGTTTTTCCCTTTTTATTTGACCCAGTTTCACTCCTCAAAGCCAGGTTCTCCTTCACTGTTCACTTTCACTTTTTAAACTAAATTTTGCCATCACTAAAAAAGAAGTAAGGTGTGAGGAAGTGATCTATACATCAAGATGTACTCAACAGCTGGGCAGTGTTGCATTGTGCCAGGCCAAACAGATTGATAGAATAAAATAGACAACACAGAAATCTGCTGGTACAATGCCCAACCAGTTGGGAGGAAGCTGCAAACTTGCATGGTGTCGGTGCAGTTAAGTCATGCCAGGGACTGAGCATCCCCTGTGATGTGTTAGGAACGAGATCGTCACTGTGACTACATGAAGAGGCGAGATGGCTGAGGAGTGGCTGGGCCGTCAGGGCTCTGCCTTCAGGGAAGGATGTGCACAGTCCTTGAGGTGCGGGTCCATTGCTCTCAGTGTGCATCCCTTTGCTTGCTCTCTTGCCATGTGCTGTCTGCCGCTGCGCCCATGTGTTGCCTGGCCAGGTGCTTCACCTCAGTCCTGGCCTTCCCAGCTTCCAGAACCATGTGTCTAATGAGCCTCCATTCTTTATAAATTACTTGGTTTGAAGTATTTGTTGTAGTAGCATAAACAGACTAAGGAAGATATCCACAGGTAAAAATATTAAGCTTTGTAAAGTATCAAATCTTGTATAAATGTATACAAAATATGAATTTAAGTGTAAAATGTCAAATAATACAGTGTTTAGAATGACAAAGAAACTGTTTGGGTAAATTTTTAGACTAGATAACAATCCATAATAGAAACAAATGGAGCCCCAGAGACTGCCTGAGACAGCGAGGCTGAATCCAGCAGCATCCTCAATCCACCCACACCCGCCTAGCCCGAGAGACGGGCTTGAGACAGCGGCTGACTCCAGCACCATCCTGGATCTTGCCCCAAGCTCTCCTAGTGAGTAGGAATTTGCAAGACTCACTAGGCTTCCCATTATCAGTGAGTGTATGGTGAGTCTGAGGGAGAGCCATTGGCTTCTCCCCATGTGCGTGACTCGGATCCCTGTCCCCAAGCCCTCCAAGCCAGTGACTGGCCTGAAACCTCAGGAACCACTCACCAGCACCTCCGCGGATGCCCTGCTGTAAAGCCCGCTGAGCGAGTGGGAATTTCCCCTATTCCCTGGGCATCAAAGTTCAGTGAGTGTAGAACTCCAGGCCTGCCATGCCGCAGAGACATTTCCCAGGGATTCCCTAGCCCCGAACCCCCATGGCCCGGTGAGAGATCCAGGCCCACAGTGCCAGAGAAATATTTCCAGGCGATTGCCTGTCCTACCCCACAGCCCCAGACCCAGTGCAGGTCGGCCTGGAGTGAGAACTCCAACCCTGCCATGCCGGAGGGACATTTCTCAGCAATCCCCAGTCTCACACCATGGCCTAAAACCCAGTGCAGCCTGGCCTGTGAGTGAGGGCTACAGGCCCGCTGCACAGGAGGAACCTTTCCCAGCCTTCTCAGGTTCTGGCCTATAGACCCGGACCCAGAACAGGCTGGCTGACCCAGTACAGCCTACTCGGTGAATAAGATCATCCACTATCCTTTTGTGAGCCCAGAAGACCCACCAAAGCCCAGGCCCGCCCACCTAGGGAACAACCTGCCTGACACAGGAGGGCTGACCCTGGCAATTTTCCGTATGCTTGTCTCAAAGCCAGCCAAGACGGGGAATTTTCATTACTTTCTCTTCATCCCAGTTCGGTTCTTGCTCGCCTGGACAGGGAACCAACAAAGGGGAACCACAGGAGCTGCAGCAAAAAGGAACTGAACACAACTACTAGATCCAGGATAGGTATACCTGAATAATCTCAAACTTAATAGACTTGCACCCAAATCTCATAACAAGCTAAGGTTATAGCTGCACCAAAGCTCTACACCAAAGGTCAAAGGTCAGTGCTATACAAAATGACAATGACAAGGAGAAAAACACAGTCCCAGGCCTCAAGTCCACCAGTAAGGGCAGAGGACACTAGCAAAGCTGCAATGAATGAAATAACAGATACAGCAGCAAAGGAACAACAGCAGAAAGGTATAGAGGAAATCAGATGAGAAGTAATTCCCCAAATTAAAAAAGAAATATCTGAATACATAGTACTTGAAATAAAGAATCAATTCCAAAAACATTGGATGGAAAAATAATGCTCACACAGAACAAGTGCAGAGAGCACTATTCTGGCTGCATTGTACGAATTAACAGTATCAAAAAAGAATTCTTTGAAAAAAAAGGAATCCTTTGAAATCATAGCTTCTGAAATACAGAAACAAGTCCAGAAATATACAGAGGAAACCCAATTTGGAAGAAACACTGGAGAAAAAGAATTAATAACTACTTCTAAAGAAGACCTGGATAAAAAAATTGAGGAGATCAGAAATATGACAGATTCCTTGAATGAGCAATACAGAAAAGAAATAGAACACATGAAATACAGTCAAAGAGATATAGAAGAACTAAAAATATCAATCATGAGTCTGCAAAACCATATGAGTGAAAGTGAAGACAGAGAATCAGATCTTGAAGATGCCGGAGCAGCTAGTGAAAAGGTGAGAAAGGATCTCTTAAAAACAACAAGAATGCAAGAAAAAATAATCCATCACCTGCAAGATGACGCTGGGAAGAAAAATGTGAGAATAATTGGTATCAACAAGAATGAAGGAGTCAATACAAATGACATAAAAAGAATTTGGGGAGAAATAATCCCAGAAAACTTCCCAAATATGAGGAAACAATCCAACATTCAAGTCACCGAAGTATACAGAGCACCAAATAACTTCAACCCGAATGGAAACACACTGGGACATATAATAGTTAAGGTCCCAGAAATCCAACACAAAAATAATGTACTGAAAGCTGTTAGAGAGAAGAAGCAGATTACATTCAAAGGAAAATTATACCCATCAGAATTATAGCCGACTACTCTACACAAACAATGAAGGCAAGGAGAGCAGGGAGCAGTGCTCTTTAAGTCCTACATGAAAACAAATTCCAGCCCAGACTACTATACCCTGCAAAACTCTCTTTCAAGTTTGATGGACAAGTGAAATACTTCCATGACAAAGAACAACTAAAGAATTTTATGATGACAAAGCCATCCCTTCACAGGCTGCTGAAAGATGTTCTAGAGAGAGACCACAATGACCAGAACTCCATGAATGAGAATGGAAGGAACCCACTAAACAGGACAGACAATTAAACACAGGATACAAAGGAGTAAACAACACCAGGTAAATATCATGACAAACATAAGTCAGCACATTTCAATTATAACCATCAATGTAAACAGACTCAATTCTCCAATTAAGAGAAATAGACAGGCACAGTGGATTAGGAAACTGTCGGGAGCCATTCCAAGATGGCGACCGCTCCTCGCTCCCCCGCCCATCGTGTCTGCCAAGATGGCGCCCATATCCGGCTTCCGGGTTCTTGTTGCTGTGCCTGGGTCCCGCCTATTTAGGGAAATGCCCGCCACTTTTTGTGACTCTGCCAATGATATGCGAACACATGTACAACTGTGATTGATCTATGAAACCTA